>JAFVLL020044720.1:0-31875 GCA_021397915.2 Tor tambroides
TATAATCCCCGGAAGTGCCGTGGGCCGAAGGAGGACGAAGCCGCTAGAAGAAGCCGCCGCCCCTCGCGCTCCGGACCCGAGAGGGGAGCGCGTGCAGCCGCCAGACTCCGCCCCTTACCTGGACCCTTCCTTCTCGAACACTGCCCTGCCTTCACAAACCCCGCAGCACGACGAGGACACCAGATCCCCCGTTTATTTTCGACACTTTTTCCCCTTTGGACACTTTATTTTAATATTTCTGTTTAATAAAAGCCTCTCCGAGGCCTGACGCCACACCCACTGTGTCTGTCGTTTGCTCTTCCCGCCACAATATATACTAACTAGGGGTGGGCGATATGACCAAAATATTATATCACGATATGAGTACTTTTATTTCATGCTAACGATATATATCACAATATATTTAATTTCGCTTTAAATAAGGTCTTTATGATATCAAAATTTTTGCTACCATATAGATTTCGTAATTCTTGTCACCAGTGTCAATATCACAAAAAACTAATACTAGCCTAAATTTAAAAGAAAACACAAACTCAAGCTCACTGAAGACAAATAAACTGTCAGCGATTAAATAAGAACAAGAAACTAATTACAAGCAATAGGACAAAAAAAAACTACAGCAGAACAAATAAATAAGAAATGCTGCATACATTGTATAAAGTAAACAAATGAATAAAAATACTACATATTCTTCACTAGGTAAATTAAATATATATAGATATATTTCTTCTTATCAAAGTTACAAAAGTGATTTAATCAAGAGCAGTGAGAGATTTTCTCTCTCTTGTTGTCTGATTAACATGAATGACAGACAGCAGGAATATTAGACTGCTGTCACTTTAAGAGCTGCCCGCATCCAATGTACTGTTACACGTCTGTTTTCTTTCTCAGCTGTTTGCTTTCACTTAAGACCTAAATTACTGTTTTTACTTGCAAAGATGGACATTTTGACACAAGTGTGTGTATTTAACCGTTCAAGGCCAAATAATTTCAATACTCCCTCGCTCTATGAATACCAATTCACGTGCACGCGCCTCTCTGACAGCGCTCAGAAACAGTCGCAGTTCTTAAAAACACGTGCAAATGATAAGTTTTCATGACCATGTAGCACAGCAAAATCATGTTAGTGTGTAACCGCCATAGACACGATAGTCCAAAATCTCTACCGGTTGACAAATTTCTATCACTTAATCGTGTCTACCAGTATATCGCTGAACCCTATAAACTGTATAACAGTTCATTATTTATAAAAAATATATATATTATGAATATATTTGTCAAAGTTTAGAAAATTATTAGTTTTGCAAAATAAAATTGTATTCTTTATATGTATAGGGAGTTATATCACGTATGTATTCACTATATGTGACCCTGGACCACAAAACCAGTCATAAGTGTCAATTTTCCGAAATTGAGATTTATACATCATATGAAAGCTGAATAAATAAGCTTTCCATTGATGTATAGTTTGTTAGGATCAGACAATATTTGGCCGAGATACAACTATTTGAATATCTGGAATCTGAGGGTACAAAAAAAATCTAAATATTGAGAAAATCGCCTTTAAAGTTGTCCAAATGAAGTTCTTAGCAATGCATATTACTAATCAAAAATGAAGTTTTGATATATTTACAGTAGGAAATTAACAAAATATCTTCATGGAACATGATCTTTACTAAATATCCTAATGATTTTTGGCATAAAAGAAAAAAATTCTAATTTTGACCCATACAATGTATTTTTGGCTATTGCTACAAATATACCCCAGCGACTTAAGACTGGTTTTGTGGTCCAGGGTCACATATGATGTTTTACTAAATTAAGCATTTACGCCGGGTACTCCGGTTTCCTCTCACAGCCCAAAGACATGCAGGTTAGGTGAACTGAAGACTCTAAATTGTCCCCCCCAACATGTGTGTAAGATATGACTTGTGTATGGGTTAACTGGTTCTCGCTATGAATATGGCCATAGACGCTGGAATGGTGTTAAGAACAAAAATAAACAAACAGACTAAATCAAGCATACTTCTTTATCATTGCAATATCATAACAAGAAAGATAATTCACTTCTGAGTGCTAGATCATAAGATGTCTCATCAGTTTTCATTTTTCACATACAGTATTCCTAGAAGGTCTTTAATTTTTGTTGATTGTCTTGGGGACGAATTTACCCACAATTATTTATTGATTTGTGCTACAGGCACTTTTGTGCTGTCAACATTTGTTTCGTTTGGCATCGCAAACAAGTTCATTAAAAGTCCTGTCTACACAGTTCTTCCAACAAAGCAGAAAATTCGCAAGTAGTTTAAACAAGTTCTACAATGAAAAATCAATATTAAAAATACAAAGACACATAGTGCAAGAATGCCAAGACACAATACAAAAGTGCAGTACACAAAGCCACCGGCCAATAGAGCTGCTTTTTAATATTCCTTTTTTGAAGCTGTCATCTGTCTGTCATTCCAAAATTGATTTTGTTTTCTTCTATCTTGTCCATTTATTTTGCAGCTCTTTTGTGCTTTCAGGGCTTTTTCCACATGCTTGATCTCCGTTCTGATACTGTTGGTTGGTTTTACCTGACATGATGATTCATCTTTTGAGGTGGTGCAGACGCTTTGTAACCCCAGTAAAGGTGAATCTGTCTACAGGGGTCCTTTGAACTCATTTGCTTTGTGGCAGTTTTTTACTTTGTTTTTCAGCTTTTAGCAAATTAACTTTGGGGGATCATTCAGTAAGCTCAAAAGATTTGATGTGCACTATGCTGTTTGACTTTAAAGAGATAGTTCACTCAAATAAATGAATTCACTCACTCTCATATTAATCCAGATCTTTGACCTTTTTTCCCCTGCACGTGAGAAATTTAGATGCTTAGCACATGCTGTTCTTTTCCATACAATGAAAGTACATGGTGACTAGAGGCTAGGGCTGGGCAATATGGGCAAAAAAATGATCATGATAACGTATTTCATATCAGTCGATATTGATAATTATCACGATAAATGTCAAATTGTTATTTCTTTCAAGATCAAAGCCATATTTTTGCTCCAAAGTGAAAGTTGTAGAAACCAGACCATTCATTTTCCTTAATAAAATAAATACAGTATCTTAATAGAAAAATCTATTTCTTAGTTTCTGCATGTTCTAATGAGTGATATTGTTTCAAATCAAGAAACAGGTTTGTGTTGCCTTATAATATTAATAATAATGTTACTTTTTTGTCTCTTAGAAATGCACATTTGATAGTAGGCTATAGTAGCTTGAGTTAGGATGCAGATGTACATTTATGTTCATTGTCAAAACCAGTAACATGTCTAAAAATGGTAGCAACCTCATTTTTATATGGTGAGTTTTTTTTTTCTTTATGTAATCATTGGTCTCCCAAAGTAGCATACATTTAAATCATGATAAACACAGTTAAAACCACACATATAGCACACCTCAATACCATGGTAAAAATATAACTTTATGGTTTTTTAGGTATTTGTATGAAAAACAGTAGTCTAAAAACATTTAGTATGAATGCACAAATGCTATAGCTTAATCACAAAAAATACTGTAATTATATTCCATTACTCATTTAATACATTTAATTCATGTCTACATTGATAATATAATTCAATACAAATACCCACATTTCTGTCACAATACCACGGTGCAGTTAGTGTTACTACAGTAAATCCATGTTAAATGATGGCGATTTGTAGATCTGACTGTATCATTGCGCACAGTGTTTCTGCTGTTTGTCAGCGCTGTTTCATCTGGCTTTAAACTAGTTTAAATCACCGAGTCATTTGTGTTCTTCACCGATTTAAAGCGCTTGGATCTCACAGCGCTGTTGTTTAGTGCTCGTGTGAGCGAGATTTATCAGCGAGTAAACGCTGCGCTGCCGTTTGAACTTTGAGCTGAGCGGATAAAAGCCCGTGTGTCACGCTGTTTTGTTCCACTTTTGGCGCATAAACATTATATCGAACATTTATCAAACTCTTCGTATCGTTTTATCGGGGAAAATTATATCGCGATAATTATCGTTATCGATTTATCGCCCAGCCCTACTAGAGGCTGTCAAGCATTAAAAATGACAAAAATGCCCATAAAAGTATCATAAAAATGGCCATGCAGTATAATAAGTCGTATAGACTTTTTTATGATACATTTCTGATACTTAGTGGTACTTTGTGGTAGCCCCCGGTCACCATTCACTTTCACAGAAAGGAAAAGAGCATTATGGACATTTTTGGGTCCACTATTCCTTTAACATGCTTACATTTGTACTGCAATATACTTCTGATCATTTTAAAGGTTTTAGCTTGAAATGGTATTTCAGACTTCTTTAGCGTATAATTTTCCCTGCTATTCGCCTTGAGGAGGCAGCTTCCAGAAACACTGCAGCACTACTGTAAAATCAGTCATCAAAGCCTTCTCCAAAAACCATCACAGTCATTTACTGTCATTTTTGGCAGGCATCATTTCACCATTAGGCACATTGCTTTCGGGAAAGCAATTGCAGGACATTCTCAGCAGAAAAAGGCATGCGGATAAATATTTCAGTCATAGATCATGCTGCGGCAGTCTCTTAGAATGCCAAATTGCGACAATAGACAGGAGTCAGTAATATGTATTCAACAACATTGCAGAGATGCTCCCAAGCGTTCTTTTTTAAGTATGGACTAACACACTTTCCCTCAGTTTTTCATTGGAGTCTGAAAGCCAGACCTTAAAATGAGGGGGGGAAATAATCCTATAATGAGCTAACGCTTATAATAGGCTAAAACAAAACTATCGCTCTAGTGATAAATTATACTATTATCTTGTTTACGATTGCTTGCTCAATGGCTCTACTTTTAAAACTAAAGCCAGGTAGCACCACAAAGTCAAAAGGTCTGTAATTTTCTTTCCTGTAGCTGGCACATGGACAGAGATGTAATCTTTTTCTAGTCTTTTTTTATTGCCAGGCCACGGAGTTCAAATCATCTTTTTTTATGATGATTAAAATATGTAATTTTCGTTTCTCCCAGAGTCCCCTGGTGAATTTTGACCTTGAGCTTACGGTCCACGTTTCCACAGACACGTTTAACTTGGAATAAAAATTTCGAATAGCATTATAACATGCTTCACTTAGTTAATGAGGTGGATGTTGTGATTACAGAGGTGTCATAAAACTGACTGTAGGAAGGTCAGACTGTTTTCAAGCTCTTGCAAGATCTCAGACAATGGGAAACAGGAGGTTCTGAGGCAATTTCTTAGCATTTGTTGTCTCAACTTAGCTGTTATGTCATTATGAATCGTATCATCTCATCTCGGTGATGATATATTTATCCCACAATCTATCAAAAGCACAGTGTGAGGCAGATGGGAAAGTGAATGAAATGTGCGTCGGAATGAAGCTTTAACCGAAGAGGACAGGATGCTTAATGCTTTATGAGCACAACGATGTACATAACTGTGAAATTTCCATTTGTGCTAACAGTATGGAAGCTCTCTATTTACATGCTAAATACGCCGTGAGAATCTTTATTGTGCCGTGTAGGTGGGTGTTTGCTTGTGCCTCTTAGCAGTCTCCATTAATTAGTGTCTGTATATGTGCTAATTAAACATTACAGCATTGATATGAATTTGATGTTTAGTTTTTGCTTACCCAGTAAACATGAAGTGCTTCTTTCCTTTTGTTAATTGTCAGCTGAAGCCCTGAAGCGTCTACTGTCATAACTGGTTTTTGGTCTATTTCAGTGCTGCTGCCGAAACACTGTTTTACAGTTGTGAAATTGTCATTGAGAAATGTAACGTCATTTAAAGCTAAAATCTGTCATTTCTGTGCCACTAGTGTCAGCAAATTGAATATATGCAAAATATATATATATATTTATATGTTCACCACCAGTCAAAAGTTCAGGGTTGGCCGGATTTTTTTCTGTAAAATGTTTTTTACAAAAAAAAGAAGTCATATATTTATTTCATGCTAAGTATAGTTCAAATCTATTAACATATTTACTGAATATCGCTCGAGACTTGCTGATATAAAAATTATGATTAAACTTTATTTGGAGTACTGCTTATGCACTATGCACATTTCTTGATATCAAGCCTAAAATGTGTTTTAATGTCACTATTGATGACGACTGTATGATTTTTGAATAGTATCGGTCTTTAAATGGAAGATATTTAAAGTGTATCTGAAGTATACTTGTAATAGTTCCACTTTAGCACAATCAAATATTCTTCTTCAGTATATCTATAGTTGGACTTCAGGACTACTTCTGCACAATTCAAGTGCATTAAGTACAAAATTTAGTTGCTCTAATTTAGACTTAGTATACTAAAAGTACAATTGCAGGGTATTTTTATTAAGTACATAAAGATGTAAATGTATTTGTAGTATACTTAGCATGAAATAAATGTATTTCAAATACATTTTAGTATGTATATTTTACACTAGGGTTTATATGATCAGTAACAGTAAAAACTGGAATATTGTAAAATATTGTTGTACCAAAGCTGAATTTTCAGCATCATTACTCCAGTCTTCGGTGTCACATGATCCTTCAGAAATCATTCTCATATGCTGATTTGCTGCAATTCTTATTATTATCAATGTTGAAAACAGTTGTTCTGCTTAATTAATTTGGAATACACTGGAATACACGAACAGCATTTATTTTAAGTAGAAATCTTTTGTAACATTATAAATGTCTTTAACTCAGGAAGGATGCATTTTTTCACATTTTTAATTGCATATATATCATATCATCGTAGGGCTGGGCGATATATCTCATGCGATATGCATGCGCATCTCGTCAGTAAAGCCGGTTCCTTGATTAGCGGTAAATCCCCATCACCTGTTTTCAAATGGAGCGGCATTTAATACACGGAGCCGTAGTTCACTGACAAGCTACGCAGTATCGCATTCATTATCGAAGGTGATTCAGAAGCGATATTGCGTAGCTTCTCAGTGATCTACAGCTCCGTGTATTAAACGCCGCTCCATTTGAAAACAGGTGATGGGGATTTACCCCTAATCTAGGAACCGGCTTTACTGACGAGATGCCCATGCATATCGCATGACATATATCGCCCAGCCCTACATCGTCGGTATATATCATCAATCAGAGAAATGTAGCACCACAGTGTTCACTTTTTTCTTTTTTTAGAGTTGTCTGTGTATATTAAGCTGGCATAGGAGAGAGCATTTTAACAATGAAAAAATATACACACTTCGGCTTCAACTTTACAAATTAATTCATTTGATGCTAATTCTTAATAAAGATACTTTATTTTTCTCTTACTTAGTTTCTCAAAAAGAATTGCAACTGATTTGCATTCTTTTGAGTGTGTTAATGACAGCAATTTTGAATTTGAACGTATGCACATTGTGCTAGCCTGAGATAAGTTTCTAGCACAGAAACCCTCAGAGTTCCTCATTAGCAGTGCAGGTCATCAACAAAACAACAAATTTCCACCACTGCGCTGTTCAAACTAGCAATTAAAGATGAAGTCAGTCCCTGTGGAAACTATATTTAGAGTAGACGAACTCATTCTTGCCTATCTCTGTGATTTAACTTCTCATTCCTCACTTGGATATGTCGTGCCAGATCCAACAAAAGACCACTTTAGAATTAACAGCACCAAAGGGAAAATAAGGAGTTGTGCTGGCCGTTTTGTGGCCGTTTTGTGCGACTGGATTTGCGATGACAGCATTCCTAATGCCTAATTCCCACAGGCTGAGCTTGTGGGGCTTTGGATGGTATCCATCGGATTCTTCCACACCATCCCAAAACTTCTGCTCGCTGGTCCCATTGTCCGTTTTAGCACGACCTGGCCCTGCAGACGGTCGCACTGTTTAGAAAGATGTTTCAGTGCTTTAGCCGAGAACAATTGTCTTGTTTCATCCGACTGGCAGGTTTTATGGTTGCCTGTCAGCTTTGCTTTGGATGCTACACTGAGACATCGGCGTATGAAAAACAAAGCTAATGCTTCTTCTGGCGGTGGCTCCAACAGGCATTACTGATGTAAAAAACAAAAAAAGTCCAGCAAATTGTTTCAAGGCTTTCTGTAAACAACGCAAAGTGCTTTAATGTGTGTTTAGTGCTTGAGAAGAATCAACTGGGGGAGTAGGACTACAGTTTGTTCCCAACTGTTTTTTGCATCTACCCCAGGAAGAAGAATTAGGGTTTGTTGTAGATAATGGGAATTTCACCAAACACATGAATAAGTCACAGCTCAAGAGACCCAGTTCTCACAGTATAAAAAGCTGTGGGGCCAAACAACAGTTTCCTTGAGTTTTCTATCATTTGAAATTTCTCCAAAACGTCCTCTAGACTTTGGGCGTGTTTGACGTCAAAGCTTTATTTTCATAAAGTAGGCTACTAATACACACCCCATGTTTTATAACCCTAGTGTTCTGAGGGTTTAGGAGCCTTAGGTTGAGTCTTTGGCTGTGCAAGCACAAAATGAATCCTCTACTGATGTGCACACAACTTCTGTCATTTCCACTTTGGGGTGTATGTGTGTGGCAACCCGCGTAAGCTCCACGGTCCAAAGGTGCTCAGGTCATGTGTTCCCGTAATCCTTGGGATCATGATGGAATGTGAAACATCTGGGGTGGACTTTGCTGTGATAGCAGGGACTCAAAGCCTAAGATCTCCACACAAAGCTCTGTGTCGCAGCTTAGGATTGGCAGCCGCGTCTCCCAAGCATCTCCAGGTGTTTCCAAAGCTCCTCTTCTAATCCTGAGAACCACCAACAACAACCTCCTACCACCTACCAGTCTTTCCAAGTTTAATCTAATTATAGTTTAAGTAGTTCAACTACAATGAAAGTGCAATTTGTGTGTGTGTGTACGTTATATATAATTGTGTTTCATTATATGTTACATTCTTACTCCAGTAAGTATCTTTATGAGTGAGTCATTGATTCATTGATGAAGGTCTTATGGGTTTGGAACGACATGAGGGTGAGCAATTACTAGCCGGGTTTCCATCCAAATTTGCGAATTTAACTTATGTGCAATATTAAAATGTTGCGTAAAAACATTTGCAGATTAGCACTGTTTCCATCCAACAAGTCGAAGAGAACAAGATTGCCACTTCCTGATAAGCTGGCACTAAATATCACTAAGAAAAGTTGAAGCTATTGAATATAATGATTTTCATATATAATAAATGACTTGCGCCTCAGACCGAGCAGATGAAAAACAAAAACTGCGGCCATTGCTTTCGGAGGTGGATTCTTGCTGTTTGGGAACGCAGTCGTGTAAGACAGTTCTGGGAGACAATTATACAGAAATAGTTTGACGACAGACTTTGCTCGGGTGTTTAAGAATGACCATAACAACATTTCAGATGCTGTGAAACAAGATCGGTCCGCTGGTTGGTCGGGTTACGCCGTCTCATAGTGCAAAGTCACATGACTTTTTTGATGCAGAGGAGTTTATTAGCAAAATGTGTTTTGATCTCCCATTATTCGTATTAACCCTTTTTCACACAATTCAAAAACCACCTCAAGCGAGCTTAAAAACATTTTTGTGAATTAAGGGATTTTTTTTTTCAAAATTTGGCATTTCCATCACTTGTTTCTGATGCAATACTTCGTGCGCATATAAACAGGGTGATGGAAACATAGCTGATGACAGAATTTTGTTTTTTGGTGAACTATTTTTTTAAAATTTTTTTAATGCATTTAGCTGACGCTTTTATCCGAAGCGACTTACATCGCATTCAAGTTACAGTTTTTTACATTTTATCAGCTCTTGCTTTCCCTGGGAATCGAACCCATGACCTTGGCATTGCTAGCGCCATGCTCTACTACTTGAGCTACAGGAAAGCTTTTTTTTGTAAAATATATTTATATATTTTAATTATTTAATCATACAGTATTTAATACTTTTAATATTTTAATGATTTTTTCTTTTAAATGTGGGAACTCATTTTTAAAAGTCACAAAAAAAACTGGTTAATTTACATACAAACAAACTGATTTACTAAAATGAATCACACCGTCTAGCACTACGTATACATAACGCTACATATAAACATTTTTAATTGAATGAAACGATTTATACTGTATTAGACTTTGAATGAGGAGATTTGATGCTTTGTGAGAATATGGAAAAATCATGTTTATTCTTTTATATTGTACATTTAGAGACCTCTGAAGCATTTTGTGGTAATAGAGAGGTTTGTGGATATGTAATTAACAGTGACACACTCTGGATGTAGAGGTCAATGGAGCGATGCTGATTGGGTGTATTACATGGATATGAAGCTGTGCTTCCTTTGACAGCGATGTGATACCTTGCTGCGACTCAGGAAAAGATTAGCCCTTGAGCCGCTTCTGGTGGTGTACATGTATAGATGAAATTTGACTTTACTAATTTCCCGTGTAAATTAAAGAATGAACAAGAGAGAGAAAGAAAGATGATTGTGTGATATAGATAGAGAGACTGATTCCAGTTCATTATTACCAGGTGATAATTAAGTCCAACCTTCAACTATAATAAGAAGCGATAGAGATGGCAAGTGAACTGTGAACTTACAAGGGTACAAAATAGTGCACAAGGGTTTCTAGAGCTTCTTTTTCGAGAGTGTTTTACAGTGCAAACAGTTAACAACTGTTAAAAATATATCATATAAAATACTATCTATCAATCTATCTATCTGGCTATCTATAGACAGACCGACCGACCGACCGACCTTTATTTTTGGGCTCTCCATTAGAAGACTGCCAGACCTCTTTGTGTGAGATGAGACAGGACCGCCTACCACGTCCTCCTTCACTTTCGTCTGAACCCCACTTCTGCATTTCAGAGGAAATTGGTACGAACCACTCGGCCCCAAGTCTCCCAAGTCTGTCAGGCGAAAAAAGCAAACACTAAGCACTCACATCTGACATGTTACAGGATGTGCTCGCATTTTTTTCCATCTCTGAGGCAACAGACTTTAAAGGGAATCTTAGCTACCATACAACCCTTCAAAGCCTACAGCTTCTTTTTGACTACTTGAATTGAAGATAGACATTTAAAATTGGGCAGCTCTTACCACGCTGAGGGGGAAAAAAAACATTCTAAGCAAATAATATTGAAAAAAATCATTTTAGTTTTGTTTATTTGTTTACTTACTATTCCAAAGCTTTCAACTTTCTGGGACACAAGAAATGCATTTTCTAGTACTACATACTTTTTCAATGTCAAACCAGAAAGTATAGCAAGTGAGTTTGATTAATGCATATTTTTGGGTTCAAATAGTCCCATTCATCCTGTTCCCAGCATGCACTGTGGCATTCGTTATTAATATGGTTGCACTAGTAGATTATGCTTTCACATTGTCTTATAGTCTCAGGATAACTTTGTTCTTTGGCTCAAAATGAGTGAGAAGAGATTCATGTCAAATACTGAGGTGGCAGTTTAAGGTATATCATAATTTTGCCTTGTCTTGTGAGTATTTATATCATGAATATTCATGTGATGATGTCAGTTATTTTAAGATAACATGCACTTTTCTCTCCATGATGTGCACTTCTTGTAGAAAACATGAAACACATATTATTGAGTATTTAAATGTATTATGTAAATGAAGGAAACATATATGAAAATGAATATTAACTCTTTATCTTAGAACTGTTACAAAATGGCATCACAACTTCATGTTTAAGGTAAATTCAGAAAAAAAAAATTAAGAATTAGAATTTAATAAAATGTAATTTAATTAACTGTTATAATTATTGGCAAATTGTTGTCTTCATATTTTAAAAGTTTTATAATAATTACAATAATTACAATTACAGTATTTGGAGGTGTGCTTTTATTGGTGATTTGTTACCATGATAAAGAACATCTATTTATGACATTATTTTTACAGCATTTTTACATAAGTGACCTAAAATTTTTCACAGTACTGTAGCTTTGCAGGTAGGTTTCTTGAAACATCTTGGAGACGTTGCTACAGTTCTTCTGGATTTAGTCTGTATCAGTTTGTTTCTTCATGTCATTCCAGACAGACTGGATGATGATCAGATCAGATCTCTGTGTGGAGCACTGGCTGTTGTCAGACAAAAATCTCACTGGATTATTACAATTAATGGCAAAATGAATGTTTGGAAATGTAAACTTATATTTCCTACTGACACACTACAGCAAAAGATAGAAATAACTATTTTTTTAGCTGGTGAAAATGCTAGTGTTCTAATAATTTTGGCCACCACTGTGTGTCTGTGTGTGTGTGTGTGTGTGTGTGTGTGTGTGTGTGTGTGTGTGTGTGTGTGTCTATATATACTGTGTGGAGACCTGCTGAAATCGCGTTTGGTCTCGTACTGCATCGCGTCCCTTGTCAGTGTCGGACGCTTGCTTAGCAATTTGTTGCGATTAACAGGAAAGTGTGTTCAAGCGCCAGCAGAAGACAGTGTAAAGTAATACTCTTTGAGAGAAGCAGTTTATCAGCGGAAGTTAAAATCAGCTCGTAAGTGCATTTACTTATCTCATTAGTGTTTAATGAAGTTGTCGTTGCTAGGAAACACTTGTTTTGTTTACTGTGTGGAGAGGTGCTGAAATCGCGTTTGGTCTCGTACTGTATTGCGTCCCTTGTCAGTGTCGGGCACTTGCTTGGCCATTTGTTGCGATTAACAGGAAAGTGTGTGCAGCTGAATTGGAGTAGTGTTTTGTTAGATGGGTATAAAAAAGCTTAGTTTACCACGGCAGCAGTTGTGGCAGCCGTCGTGTGAAGACCGAAGAGTGTAAAGACCATCGACTCTACCATGCGACTTCACCGGGCAGGGACACCAGCAAAGGATATAAATATCGCTTTTTATTTTTACTCTTTCCTACTACTTGTTTCACTTCTGTTTCAGTTTTTATAACCATTTCTTACTATGTGTAAGTAAGTTGTTGTTGTTGTTTTAAAACATTTGTGTTTGGCTCAGTGTTGATGTCTGTATTGGTTTTTTATTAAGTTTTAGTTTTATTTAATTTTAGTTATTTTAGTACTTCATACTACATGGAAATGAAATAATATATATATTGAATTTATTTTTATATATGTATGTGTGTGTGGCTGTACATGTCGTTGTTTTTTTTGGTGTCTGGCCTAGTGTTATGTTAGAAGCATTATTATACTCATACCTTTTGTTGTTTTAATATTTTAAATTGTTTTTAGCTTTACTTTTTTTGTTTTCATTTAAATGTTTAGTTTTTGAAATGTATGCATTTGTCATTTTTAATTTCTTTATTTTCTTAAATGTGTGTGTATATATAGTATTTACAGAGTTTTGACTTTTAGTTTGTTACTTTTTCTTATTTGTAAGTCGCTTTGGATAAAAGCGTCTGCTAAATGACTAAAAGTAAGTAAGTAAAGTAAGTATATATATATATATATATATATATATATATATATATATATATTTAAATATGTATGTATGGGTATGTGTGTGTGTGTGTGCGCGCGCGTCAGTTGGATATTTAATGCTCATGTTATAATTATTTAATTTAACATTTAATTATTTTTTGTCATAGTTATTTTATTTAAATATATTACATTAATTATATTTAATTTAATGATGTAAATGACAAAAATATTTTAGCTGTTTATTAAATGTTATAATAAACTAAATAAGAATCCAACTCTGAAAAGCCATGCATATTATTGCCTTCATAATTTAAATGTTTTATGCAGATCAAATATTTATAATGCAATTGATATCAAAAGGGTCAAACTAGAGCTGTGGTGAATGACCAAAGTATAAACCTACTGTTCCTGCAGAAATTAGCATGCTGAGAGCCATAGCAGTGGCATATAGTTGTATATAAAAGACTGGCTGGCGATATTTCAGGATTCAGTGGACGCACATGGTGTTTCACAATGTTCATTCCCCAAAGGAACAAGAGCTAGACTCTTCATTCCAGCATCCAAAGAATGTAAAAGAATGGCTAGCGTTCCCATATTGAGATTCAGGGGTACACCCAGATCCCTCGACTCCCTCTAAGTCGGTACAGTCTTCATAACCCGGCACTTGGACAAAACACAATAAAGCCACATTATGCGATGCGCTTTCTTTAATTCATGAGGGATCTCTCATAAATCCGTTTTCAATAATGGCCCTTTTTCCTTGCCTTGTTTTCCCTATGTAAATGAGACCTCGGCGGCAAAGGGTCGACTGACAGTAATCTTCCGTAATTTGGTTTGTGCGGCTCTGTGCTAGCGCTCTGGGAGGCCTGAAAGAACACATATCATTCAGAGGGAGGTCAGAGAGTGCACAAAACAAACTGACAAGGCCAAAGCTCACACACACTGCTTCATTGACAGCTGAGAAGCCTGCATACTCAAAAGGCCAGCCAAAGACGGGCGAACGATTAAAAAAAGAAACCTGTTACGATTCTAGCGTGCGTGTCTGAAGAGCTGATGCTTGTTTGAATGGACTGTCTTGGTGATTGATGGAAGGTCGACACATCTGTTACACATTGACGTCATTCCTGCATTTTAAGCAGATTTGAAAAAAATTAAGCTTCATGGTCATGGTACTTTTTAAGAATTCAGGGCCAGATTTACTAAACAGGGCAAATTAGCGTTAGAGCGCAATTCCATAAAAGCGCCGATGGGAGGGCAAAATTCTGCGTGTGATTTACTGACAATGCGCAAAAATAGCTGTGTCCTCGCCTTTTCAGTGCTAATTCTTCACTGCATGCCTATAGTAAATCCTGACAGTACTATTTTAACGCCAAAAGACGGTTTGCGCAAACTGTTAGTAAATCTGGCCCCAAATATGTAAAAGGCACTAATGTGTTTGATTGTTTTTATAAATTGTAGTCATAATCAAATGACTTTTTTTTTCTTTTTTTTTTTTTTTTTTACCTAATGCATGTTCTTTTGCACGATTTATTGGTGCACATTATAAAAAGACAATAATGTTTGTCTTTGTGAAAGAAATGCACAATAGAGATTTTTTTGTAATTCATTTATTTATATTCATTTATTTATAATGGTAATTTGTTAGTTTTGTATGTGTGTGTTTGTATCAGTGTTAGTTTAGTATCACTAATATTTTTGTTAAAGTGCCCCTATAATGGATTTTTGAAAATTACCTTTCATGCAGTGTGTAACACAGCATAATGTGAATGAAAACATCCTGCAAAATTGTAAATATGAAAGTGCATCGTGTATAAAGTCAAAATAAAGAGTCGACTGAATCATTGAAACGAGTCGTTTTTAAAACGAATCCCAACTGTTTCATGTTGATGTCAACATGAAACAGTAGTATATTGCCTGCCCACTTGTTGGTCTTTTCGTGTTGTCTGAATGAAAATGCAAATTCATTCTTTGCCACTAGGTGCCGCTTTTGGACAAGTGGTGCTCGCTGCAGAGCCAAATGGGAGGAGCTAGAGCTCCAGCTCCCCCTTGCTGGATCTAGTGGGCGGGGCTTGAAGCGCTATCAAGCGCCACCATGTGGCTGTTAATGTTAGTGCGAGTTCAACCGTAATTGAAGTAAATGTTTGTTTTGATTCGCAAGATGCTGGCATAGATATTATTGGTTTATTTTTCTCTAATATTTGTCATGATTATGATTATTTTCAGCATGGTCAGTATCGTTTCTGTGACAAACGGCATTACATAAATACTTTTTTTATAATGCTTGTCAACAAATAACGCACGATTCTCCCACTGTAAATACTTATATAAAATAGCGGTTTCCCCGGTAACGGTGTACACAAAGCAGCACTGGGCTCACAAACGCTGCTTTATCAGGCATTACAGGCATGATGAAATGAAAATGAGACCAATCGAACAATCACCGCAGATTAGCGTCAAGCAAAGGAGGGGTTTGGAAAAATGAATCGTTGAGTGAATTGTTTGGGAGTCATTGAGCAAATAAATGCATATTACAAGACAATGAAAGTGTTTTTTGATCTTGCATGCATGTCAACCTGTTGTTGGGGACTCCCAAAACCAAAATATGAACCTTTCATTACCCATAATAGGGGCACTTTAAAGCTATAAAACTCTATAGTTTCAGTTATTTTAGTTAAAATAATTGAATATGTGTAATATTGCCTTGACAACTAACTGAAATAAACAGTAGGCTAAAACTAAGTATTTTTGTATATTATTTTATTTCAGTTGAAGTTTGTTTTATTTCAAGTAACAAAGGGTTTTTTTAATGGTTTTAGTTTTAGTTAACTATAATAATAAATAACCCTGATGCATATAAATTTTGGTAAATATTGGATATTAAAATCAACATTCTTATTTTCCCCATTTTTACTGTACATTTTTTGTTATAATAATTTAATTTAAAATTAAATTACAAGTAATTATATTTAACATTAAAATTACATTACATTTACATGAACTTAAAATTAATTAAATTTAATTAATTAGATTTTATTAATTATTTCAATTGTAGAATTATTTTTTAAATTATTTAGACAAAATCATATTTAAATGTAATATCAGCAATTTATTAGTTAGGACATAATTTATGTAAACAATAATAAACTGCATTGGGTATCATTTTAATATTGTGCATACTTCAAAATATTTCATCAGTTTCATTGGCAATTTCTGCTTGGTACTTGGACATTATACCATGAAACTAAATGATTATCATTTTTCTGGTATTAGTCCCAAAAAACATACTTCCATAGTGCCGTATCTTTAAAAAAACAAACAAAAAAAACAACTATTGTTCTTGTTGTTAGTTTAAGCTGTATCGACTATTACAGATCAGGCTTTCAGCACTGTTTGCCTTCCAGCAGAAACTCACATCTCTGCCCATAATAGTCCCACTGCGGTCCTGTCAGACTGAGATGATTGGCTGTAGAGCTTCAAGACGAATGAGCGGGGAGAGTGACAGGTGGTGGAAGACAGACTTCAACTCCGTGAAAGGGGAAGATGTGGACAGAGGAGATTGTAAAGGTCTTTCATTTGGACCATTTTGAAACATGCTTCACTGGATTCTTTACTGAAAGTAATGGAAGGAGAGGGACTAGGCACTTTTGAGCTGAAAAGTTACAATAGCTCACAGCAAAAAAAAAAAAAAAAAAAAAAGGTTTACCCTTAGAAAATGTCCAAATCTGAAATTAAATAACTGGAGAAGATATCTAATCATTTTAGCATTCAGTATCACTTCAGTTTCTAGAATCAAATGGAGCATTAACACTAAATCAATTGTGATGGTCTAAATAAAAATGTGAAATGATTCATCCAAATTACATCCATTGCTTAAACTGAAATGTTTCCTGAGATGTCTTGATCAATTGTTGGATTCCATTTTAAATCAAGGATTGGGTAACTGAGCAGTTTGGTTTGTGCTGAGTCACATCTGTCGGGTCAGCAGCTCCATCACAGCTCTTTTTTCAGACTGTCTTGAAAAACATGAGGGATAAAAGCTGCACGTCAAAGAAACAGACTTTCCTGGAGGTGTCAAATGTCTTTAAGGTAGTGATGGCACTTCAGTTGTGCTGTACTGTTTTCACTTTTTGAGCCATGCCAGACACTTGGGTGGAAATCTCACTTTATAGTGTAGCTATAGTCTCGATAAGTAGAATACAACCAACTATTTCCTTTTAGTAAGAATACTACTTTTAACTTGAATCCATTTTATATGAACTGATCCCAATTTGCTGTATTTACTGATGTGGCTTTTTAAAGGGATAGTTCACCCAAAAATGAAAATTTTGTCATTAATTACTCACCCTCATGTTGTTCCAAACCCGTAAGACCTTTGTTCATCTTCGGGACACAAATTAAGATATTTTTGATGAAATCGGAGAGCTTTCTAACCCTCCATAGACAGCAACGCAACTGTAATGTTCCCAGGTCCAGAAATGTAGTAAGGACATCGGTAAAATAGTCCATGTGACATCAGTGGCTCAACTTCAGTTTTGCGAAGCTACGAGAATACTTTTTTGTGCACAAAGAAAACAAAAATAACAATTTATTCAACAATTCTTCTCCCCCGAGTTACGTCTTCCACCATTTTGGAGAGTACCCAAGAGCATAATCAACGTAATCATCATTGTTTACATTTGGGGAAAAGCGCACGCATGAACGTAATCAGCGTTGTTTGCGTTTACTGGAAAGCGTTGTCATTCTCTCTAAAATGACGGAAGACGGTAACTCGGGGAAGAAGAATTGTTGAATAAAGTTGTTATTTTTGTTTTCTTTGCACACAAAAAGTATTCTCGTAGCTTCGTAAAATTACAGTTGAACCCTTGATGTCACATGGACTATTTTATCGATATCCTTGCTACATTTCTCGACCTGGAAACATTACAGTTGCATTGTTGTCTATGGAGGATCAGAAAGCTCTCCAATTTCATCAAAAATATCTTAATTTGTGTTCTGAAGATGAACAAAGGTCTTACGGGTTTGGAACGACATGAGGGCCGTTTCAAACCCGTAAGAGTAATTAATGACAAAGTACCCGAGTAATTAATGACAAAAATTTTCATTTTATGGTGAACTAACCTTTTAAGCTGATTTTGCTTTATAAAATCAGAACATATATAGAATGTAGAAAAGAAGTTAAGAAATTATTAATTGCAATTATTTTCACTACAGTTACACTACAGTTTATAATTTTGGAGTCAGTTTGAAAGAAGTCTCTTATGCTCAACAAGCCTGCATTTATTTGATCAGAAATCCAGCAAAAATTGTGAAATATTATTACAATTCAAAACAACTGTTTTCTATTTGTATATCTTTTAAAATGTTATTTATTCCTGTGATGCAAAGCTGAATTTTCGTGATCCTTCAGAAATCATTCTAATATGCTGATTTGATGCTCAAGAAACATTCATTATTATTATCAGTGTTGAAAACAGTTGTGCTGCCTAATACTTTTTATGGAATCCATAACAGAGTTCTTTTTTTCAGGATGCTTTAATGAATAGAAACGTCAAAAGAACAGCATTTACTTGAAATCTTTTGTAACATTTTAAATGTCCCTACTGTCACTTTTGATTAATGTAATGCATCCTTGCTGATTAAAAGTATTAATTCCTTTTGAATACCCTATAAAAAAGTAATATATTTAATATGCATTTATTTCATACTAAATACAGTGCAAATCTATTAACATATTTACTGATGTAGAAGACTTACTGATATAAAAATTATAATTCAACTTTATTTGGAGTACTGCTTATGTACAATGCACATTTCTTAATATTAAGCCTAAAATGTGTTTTAATGTCACTGTTGATGAGGATTGTATGATTTTTTAAGTGCACGATATTTAAAGTGTGCCTTGCAATAGTTCCACTTTAGCACAAGCAGATATACTTAAACATGTCTGTAGTTGGACTTCAGCACTACTTCTGCACGATTAAAGTGCATTAAGTACAAAATTAGTTGTTCCAATTTAGCAGACTTATAGTCATATTTTATTATTACATTTTATCCACAGATACCTCTAAATATGGATTGTGAGTTTTGTGAAGGGGCTTTTTTTTTTTTATCTTTTTGATCTGATTTGCACAGGTGTTAATGAAGCACCTCAGGGCATGACAGTGTGGAGTGTATTTGTTTGCATGTGTGTAGTCCTGGGGTTTTCTTTGTGGTCAAGATCAGACAGATATTGTCTCCATCCACTGGTGGGCCTGTGGGCAGATATGTTCTCTTGAGCTGCTGGGTTTGATGGATCCTAGATCGCTCTCTCTCAGCTCTCTACTCATTAGGCTGCTTTGTGAACAGACGTCGGCTGATTTATGCGTGTCGGGTTTCATTAATTATGCCGTGTGTCATTCAAGCAGATTAGTTATTTCTAACTTTTCCAGTGGGTTGTCAATTTGAAAAAGAGTTGAATATTTATTACTTCTTTTGTTGTTAATTAAAGGGACAATTCACCCAAAAATGAAAATCCTGTCATCATTTACTCACATTCATGTCATTCCAAAATTGTAAGACACCAAAGAAGATTGTCTGGGAAATTATATTCAATTAACTTTGTTTGGTGCCAACATTCAGGGTTGAGTAAATGATGACAGAATTTTCATTTTGGGGTGAATTATCCCTTTAAATCCAATGAAAACGTCTGATGGTGTGCATATTCAAATAGGTGTCAGAGATCAAGTTTTAAATCATCCATATTCATGAAATAAGTTCTTGAGCAATGATCCAGATGAGACGAATCATTTGGAGATAATGACGGTGACAGTGAGGAAACTCTAAAAGGCCAATTGACAGAGTTCTGCAGGAGAAACAACAATGGGTTATCACTTTCCTCATTAATTTACTCAAGGAATAATCTAGGTATTTACATAGTAATTTATGCTAATTGGCTCTTGTGAAAAATGTTTAGCTCAAGCCTGTGGAGCGGTATAGAAAAACATTAGCCGGACATGAAGGCGTTTATTCTTGGCAGACGGTTTCTTGCCAAAGTGACTTTGAGAAAAGAAAGAAAGTTTGGATTACATAAGTGGTAATTACCAAAGCTGGTAGCTTTAGTTTCGTGAAGTAAGAGATGTTACTTATGCAAGTAGAAAAAATCAGAAATGAAAGGTTGTTATTCCCAAGATAATACATTTAAATTTGTAATGCATTATTACAAACAAACTTTCTCGCATAGTTCTATTCTCATTGATTGCAATCTCAGAATTTTTTTTTTTTAATTACATTTTTTTTTTTTAACTCTGATATTGTCAGAAAATGTGAGAAAAATCACATGAGAGGGGGTAATACTTTATATTTCTGGGAAATGACAGCTGGAGGACAAATAAAATGTAATTAAATGTGTTTATTAGCATTTTATATATTTCTATATTATTTATAACAATGCATAAAGTAGATGAGACTTAAGACTTTTTTTTTGTAATGTATTGAGATTTTTTTGAACTAAAAATAAATCATATGATAGTTTAAATTTAAATATTATAGCATTGATTGCTTATAACCAAATGTATAAAACTTTCGTAATTTTTTTATGTTTAAAAATCCATTGAGACCTTTTTTTTAATCATATGGTAATGTAAATTTTGATATGAATGTTATAGCATTTTTTATTTTTTTATTTAACAAAATGCATACAATTAATGAGACTTAATAAGACTTTTTAAATATTTTATTATTATTTAAAAACTGACTTTGAAATGACATTTTTGTATTAAATTCTATATCAAAATTTATATTAATTTTTAGTTATTTTATTTTATTTTCTCTTTTTAGTACCCCATTTCTGATGATGGCCAAAGTCCACCTCTGCTTACTTTACTGCTAATTTATACATTTAAATACTGCGCATTGTGAAAGGAAAAAATCTGCATACCTTTGCTACGGTTCACTGACCATGCCACATATCTGTGGTCTACTTTTATATTTATTTTGCCTAGCCTGCAGCTAACCTGTGGAATATTCGCCTGCCTGACAATGAAGAATTGCCTCCGTGGAGTTAGCGATAAGCTGCGCGATTAGATATCTGATCTGCATGCTCATTACATGCCGAGGGATTGCTTCCTTAACAAGATTAAAAGAATGAATATGCATCACACAGCCCTGAGGGCCATTCATAAAAATGCATCCCGGCGTTAAACGTTTATTTTAATAACCTTTACCTCAACCCCCAAATGACAACAGCACACCAAAACCCGACACCACACACCTGTTGTTTGTTAGATGTGATAAAATTCCAAATGAATTGCCCTCTGGTCCAACACGTATGCAATCAATATCACGCCGGCCATATGAATTAGCAATTATGTCTGAACTTTGTGCTTGGGGGCTCTGTGGCATGGCATTTGAAAAACAAAATGATTAAACGCCACCTTTTTTTCCTCCGAAGTATAGCCTTTCTTTTCATTTTTGTTTAATCATTTTATTGAACGTAAAGCATGGCTGAGTTTTTAAAGTGGGAGGTAAAAGACTGCTCTCATACAAGAGAAACTAATTACAAAACAAGATACAAAAACACTCATAGAAAATGAAAGTCTGTGGGGCTTCAGGATATGAAATCTGATGATTGTTTTCCTGTGACTTCTGTCATTTCTTCTACAAAATGGTTTGTGCTTATATTTGGTGATTTGTTTTGCACGTTCTTGATTGCAAGCTTCGAACCCTCAAAATCCAAGAGAATGTATTCCCACCTGGTTTAATCTAGCCTGAGGTAGATGTACGTTTTCCTGTCTGGAGGCTGTTATGGCTTCTTTACGTCAAAGCAGATTGACTGGTAGTCGCTGGAGCTGTAGCACGTATAGGAAGTGATATCTTATCCCTCTTATCCTCTGTGCGCAGCATAAACAATCTCCTACTGACGTCTTTATATGATGCCTTGTCTCTGTTTAGCATACCTGCTCTTTATCTTGGACTTATATGTTGCTGTGGAGCAACGAAATACATAAAGATAGTGTAACTTTGCCGCTAACCTGCTACACAGCTTCTTGTTTGAAAAAGTCAGATTGCTGTATTTTTCGTCATATTTTGTCGTCAAAGCGCTTGGGAGTCTGATTTATTTTACTGAATTGGTTTGTTTGAACAGTTCATTTGAATGCATAGTTCACTCATCAAATACATGATTCACTGATTCATTTTAAACTTGTCTTTTGTGAAGCATAATGTTGCTGAATGCTGTTGTTTGGTACTTTTTTGCTTCTCTTATATAAATTAGTTGTCTTTATTGCACTTTTTAGCTAGATAAATGATCTAATTCAAATTAGTAGCCTTTTGGTAGCTTGAATGTACTGCCCTGCAAAGGCTATTTGTTTAGCCACATTTAGTCCAAACTGAGCTAAACAATGTTTTGTAGACTCTGATATTTCCTTGAACCAACTAGTTTGGCTCAACTATGCTCAAATTCGGAGAAAATTGGCATTAAAGTCATCTAGATTCAGTCCAGAAAGTTTTAAGCCATTTTTATCTGTTTATAATGTTGGCCATTTATAGTTGTTTGTGGACATGAAAATCAAATCAAATCAAATAAAAATAATTTATGATTCATTTTAACACTGTATCTTCTGTTTTGAAGCAAAGTCTGTTTAGGTTTTCTAGTTTTCTAAGTTGTATTTTTGGCTAAATTAAGTTCATTTTAATTCTGTCATGCTAACTGTAAGGATCTAATTAAATAGTTTCATTTAATTGTATGCATTTATAAAGATATTACCCCCTTAAACAACTTTAGTATTGTTAACAACTTTTTGAAATGGTAGCTTGAAAGGCATGTTTAGTCCAATTAAGTCAAAATCAAGCAAAATATGGTCTTGTATGCTCTGATTCAGAGAAAACTGGTATCAAAACCATCTAGATTGAGTCCAAAAACTTTAAAGACATTTTGCAGAGTCGGTCGTTTAGTGGTTTGTAGACAACAAAATGAAATTTGATCCATTAGTTTTGTTTTCTGTCATTCTTTTGTTTACCTGATGCTTTCAAGAAGTGAAATCTCCTACCGCCGGGGTTTCATTGTCCCTAACTTCTATGGCATTTTTTTGCAGGGCATAAGGGTTCACTGGGGTTTTCATTAATCCTCCATCTTAATTGCTTGACTCGGTTACCTCACGTGTCACTTCCTATTAGCGCCGTTTGGATGTGTAATGTGCGGAAGACAAGATAATTACAGAGAGATGGCTTGGGTAGTGCACAACATGGAGGAAAGGTTATTTGCATCTGTA
Organism: Tor tambroides; assembly: GCA_021397915.2. Lineage (NCBI taxonomy): Eukaryota > Metazoa > Chordata > Actinopteri > Cypriniformes > Cyprinidae > Tor > Tor tambroides. The sequence goes on from JAFVLL020044720.1 coordinate 23,576, forward strand.
TAGAGCCTGGGTGCCATAGAGCTACAAAAGTGTCACGTCTGAATGTACTGCTAATGCGTTTAGCTTGAGTTCGACATGCAAGCTGTATTTTCCTAGGTAGCCTCCCAAGTGGATACTGCATGAATTCAAATAGGACGTAAAGAAAGTTTTAAATGCTGAGTAATGGCTCTGAAAAGGCTTGATGATGCCCTGTGAAAATTAAGGAGCTATGTGTATATTTATACAACAGTTCTTTCTGGTCCTTGAATCTGATTGGCTGAGAGCTTTTTCCAAGAGTGCAGTATTCTAGTGATAACAGAGCTCCAGCCGTTTCACTGTTGGCATCACTCCTCTTGCAGTATTTCTCACAGCGACTGTCATGGCGGATGCTCTAATCCACTATCATTTAAAAATAATACTGTTTTTGTGTCACGGAATGTAGTTTTAATAGTTTTTTAGGTGAGAATGTAGTTCTTGAGGCTTCAAATATGAGGTTTGTTAAAGATAATGTCTATGTGAAAATTTGCTTCAACGTTTTCGGAGATGTGAGCTCCAGGTAGTCACACTTACTCAGTCCATCTCTTTCTCATAATACTCAACTCTGCATAATACGGTGAGCTTTTACTACAGTAATACAGCTAGATTTTAATGAAGCAACTTCGTTACTTCGTTACTAGTTCTAAAGTGACATTTTGGAATTAATAACGGAGGCTTGGGCTCAGCTGTTAAACTATCAACTTTAGATTTGAATCCGTGACGGAAGGAAGTAGTTCTGCACAAAAGAGGGCTTTTAAAGGCACTGCGTAGTTATTTTTTATGTATTTATACACTCGTGCCATCAAAACGCAACACATAGACTTTCAATATCAGCACATATACACAACGATATTGCACTGCCACTCGTGTGATATTGCTCATATATATATTGTTGAATACTAAAACAATAAATATATAGAGTTTGTTTATTTCAATTTTTTTTATTTTGATTCTTCTTATTTTACTTTCTCTTTAAAAACTTTACAGAAGGTTCCTGAAATTCGAAAATGTAAATTTAAACCAGAAAAACAGTCCTGATTTTTAAAGTTCACGTCATCTTCACAGAGGGCCTATTCCAAGAAGATAACATGCTATTAAAGCTTTGAACAATGTTATTAAAGAGACTAATGGACATTTTAGCGATCCATTAAATTTAATGATCACTTTGGCGCTCAGAACAGGATATCAAATTCATCTCTCCTTGTCACAAGATTTATTTTGAACACTCGTGCACAAACAAAATTTTTGGAGCGGGAACGAATTTATTGGAAGTGCATTTGATATTATTCATCACTTTGACCAAGTCCTGCCGCCACTCATGTCCAAATCAAGATAACATGAGCTCCAGCGTGTTCTCGTATTGCAGATGTGCCAAAAGTCCTTCGGAGGAACTTTGTCGTAAGCCTTCAAGCCTGCTGAGGTCAGCAGGTCTATTTCCCTGCCAAATAAGTCTATTCCCTGGACTGGCGGGAGGTCGGAAACTAATTACAGAGCACAGGGCAGGGAAAAGTCGACTCATTTTCTTCCACCTCCTTATTGGTGGTTGCACTTCAGCGTGTTGGTATAGCAACGGACATTGACGGATACACTTTGACCGTAATGGATTTGTCAAATAAAGCTTGTTTCACTTCATAGAATAACTCTTCCTGTCAAAATACACACTTTTAGGTGGCTGCAACCCGCAATACGATAGCATAATGTCTCCAAGCCTAATAGACCAATTATGTTATGTAACACAGTGACCTGTGCATAAATGTGCCAACCAGAAATTGGTGACTTTTAAATGTCTATAGATTTTAAGGTGGCAGCTGCCCAATTAGTAACTGATCATTCTCGGAATTTTTGCCATCTGGACTCGTCATTACAACACACAAATGAGAACCAAGGCTGAGGTTGTTGCTAAGCTACATGGCAACATCTGCACCTATTCCCATTTTTTGTTTGTCTAATTGGATTGAGTTTAAGTCCAAGAGCTAATGAGTGTAGGAACAACGGCTGGAAATCAAGTGATACATGCTGGCATGTCGGGTTCGAATAAAAAGGTGTAATTGGAAGGGCCGATGATAATGGATATGGCTTTCCAGAGCCAATTAAAGCTTTATTCAGCTCCTAAACATATTAGTGTCTGTGTTTTGTTTAATTACACATCTGTTGAAATTCATTTCAACCACAACAAGAGTAAACCAACATCATTGTCTATCGTAATTAAGTGTAAGGGTCCTGAAAAGATTGTTTTCGGTACTTGCAATTTGAATACAAATGGGATCTGATATTAATTTGTATTTCTTGTTTATTCCATAAATCAGCTGTCATTTGTTTCTCTTATAGCATCATGAACGTAGCATCTTATCACAATTTTAACACATTATCACAGAAATATATATATCAGTAGAACATAAGTAATAAAAGATTCCATAAATTAAAAAGTCAACACAGTTTTTCAAGGACAAGCTATTATCTGCATTTGAAATCACTTTTTCATATGTTTTATGTTTGACAAGTATTTATTACATTAATTAATCTAGAAAAGCATTCATTTGATAGAATGACTCGTATGCTGCAGTCTTTTTGACAAGCAGTGCTTCCAAAGCAAATGGAGAGAAAATATGTTTTACTACTATAGAGTTTTAAAGTGACGAGCAGTCTGACAAGCTCTGACAAACTGTGGTTACAGTAGTTATTGGTTTATGCGAATGTTTTGGTCAAATTTATGAAATGCTTCTTAATTCTTAGCATTTTTTTCCTTTGCCTGCAGGAGTGAGAGAGAATTTGAGTGTGGACAGTCATATCTCTGTGCACTTATGGCCGAAACATTGATTAATGAAGCTTAGCGAAGCACTTCCTGGTACGAATTATCTTGTAGAGTGGTAGCTTTCAGTGAATACTTAGAAGATCGTTTTACTGCTTTGCGGTTGCTCTTTCAAAGTTTTGCGACTTAATGGAGTTGTGTGACAATGTGACATTCAAGTATTAACTTGGTCTTAGATATTTCTCATAAAATTGCTTTGGAGAAATAAATAAAAACAAAGAGCTGACAGACAGTACAGGTGCAGAACTATAAAATGATTGTGGATAGCATATAGCTCGGATAATTTGATCTTGAAAGAGTTAGATGAGAAAATTTGGAGAAATTTAGCATTACATCTACTCACCAGTGGATCCTCTGCAGTGAATGGGTGCCGTTAGAATGAGAGTCTGAACCGCTGATAAAAAACATCACAATAATCCGCAATTCAACTCCAGTCCATCACTTAACGTCTTGCGAAGGGAAAAGCTGCATGTTTGTAATAATAAAAAAAATCCATCAAGACGTTTTCAACTTCAAACCATTGCTTCCCGCTAAAATTCCTCAATCCTTTCTCCAGTGAAAAAGTCATCTTGTTTGAATCAGGAGAGAAATATGCACAGATCAACCACTGTTTAAAAGAATAAAACAGTCCAAAACAGCTGTAAACACATATGTTGGTGGATGTTTAATGTGAGAGGAAAACAAGGGATGGATGTTTTCACTGGAGGAAGCGTCATTATGGATTACAGACTTACTGTACTTATTTTGGCCAGAGGCAGCAGTTTAAAATTAAAACATATAAATGATGGATTTGTTCCTTACAAACACATCTTTTTTGCTTTACAAGATATTAATTGATGGACTGGAGGATTTCTTGTGGATTATTGTGATGTTTTTATCAGCTGTTTGGACTCTCATTCTGACGGCACCCATTCACTCCAGAGGATCCTGTTTAAGACCTTTTTATTCGATCTTTTTATATCTATAATAAAACATTTGTAATAACGCATTAAATAACCCATAAACCAATACACAGATCACACAGATTAATCTCCATTTAACAATATAGAAACTTCTATAAAGGCAAAAATGATTCTGAATGTACTGTATGAATGCTGAATCTATTTTAAGAGGTCATTTGAAACTTAAACAGCACATTAAAAAGTTATGGAAAAGGTAAAGAAGTTTCTGTGTAGGGTAGACATCATGAATGCCAGTGAGTTGTGACATTTTCCCGATGCCTGCCGGCTGTTGGCCTTACCTCTCTCCTCCATCAGACTGACAGAATGAACGACTGAGAATTTTATATGGAGACCTTGGACCGAAACAACTTTTTGGCCCGATTGAAAGGTTATTATAGAGAAAATGAGAATTTGAAAAAAAAAAACATTTGTTATATAAATGTCCTGTTTTCTTATTTTAGACATACTATAGGATTGACAAAAATCCATAAGGCAGCCCTATGCAGAAAGAGAGAGAGAGAGATGCTGAATGTTATCTCATTTTCTCCTGTCTTGCGTTTCCCGGGATTACACTGAAGCCTGGATGGGGATCCAGAAAGAGTTAGTTATTATTAGCTCAGTTCCCTCTTGCGTTTTAGCAATATTACCATAAACACAGTCAACCCTTATCCCACTGTAAACGCGCAACAAAGGGCTCCCAACCCTGGATGAAATTATGAGCTCTTTGATGTTGCAATCTTGAGCCTGATAAAAAGGGACGATCGAGCTTTGTTTTCATTCGTTTGATCTCAATCGTTGGTGTGTTGCTTGCCATCTCTTTCATGTCAGAATTATTAATTGTGTCTTCACCTGTATGAAAATGATCTTTCGCTGTTGTTGTGTTTTTATTCAGAACTTCACATCAGCGATGCATTAAAATGGAATGTTGAGAAGATGGTTTGATCTGTCATGCGTGACACAGTTGTGCAGGAGACCGGGGCTAGTTGTCACGCAGAGAAGTTCCATTAATTGCAAGATACATTTTAGTAACCATAAGATATTTAGAAAATAAATTACAAGATGCCTATTTTAGTAACTATAAGATTTTTAGAAAATATATAGTTGGTCTTTATTTTTAGTGTTTCTTACAGTGCGACTCTGTGCTATTGATTTATCCTTATCTCCATTTTGAAAGTCGCATAAGTCATTAACCAGCAAAGTTAAAGAGAATAGCATTCTCATTAAACTTTTCTCTGCTTTTAAACAATTCCAGATCTGTTGCTGATTAACTGAGCCTTTATGTAATGGACTTGAAAGAACTGTGGACTTCTTGCACTATTGTGAAATCACGCACCTTTCAGCAGATCCATACTGAAGATTGTGAATTAGTGAACAATAGCCTATAGGGATTTACAGAGACTTCTTATTGAGCATGGCCAATTAAAAATAATGTGCGAAAAATGATTCATACATTTTAACAGTGCCAAACTGTAGAAAATGAGTGTACGCACACACACACACACACACACACACACACATATATATATATATATATATATATATTATACAGTCAAACCAAAAATTTATTCAGACACCTTCAACATTTCTCACATTATCCCAGTTTATTTGCTATAGTTTAGAAAATGGTAATAAAACATGGCAAGAACTCAAGAGTTAAACTGTGTCAGAACAAATTCATCTTGATAATGTCAGATAACTTTGATAGAAAGGTATGTAACAAAACATGGTCAGGTCAAAGCGTAAAATCAAATTTTTAGTCCCAAATGTTTATCATTTTTACTGGTAGTCCACTATATGAAGAATTTTGGGGTATAAAATGTCACAGTTTATTTTATTTTGCTATTATAATGTCCTGCACCCACTAGTAAAAAATATCAAAAATTCTATCTGGTGTCTGAATAATTTTTGGTTTGACTGTATGTGTACAGTATGTATAAATCTGGAACCCATAGACCGCTTCCAATTAAAGAAAGTATTTTGTTTCTAAAAAAAAAGTAACAAAGCCGAGTATATAGCTTTGAGGTTGTCAGTTAGTTTGAGGTTGTATATTAGTGCGTTGCTAATGTTATTAATTAATTATTACGCTAATATAGTCATCTTTATAGTTATTGTTCTTGGTGTGAACAGGCCTTTAGAACACAAAAAAAGGCTAAAATTCAAACCTGTATTTCCCATGTGAGCACCACAGCTCTGAGTATCTGGAGCACATGCTCCTACAAAATACAAAAATTGTTTGTTGTTAAAATGGTCACATTAACCTTTAAGTGTGATTGGACAGTTATTTCTTATTGATTTATATCGTGTGTGTTTTAACAAACCTTTTTTCTAAAAATCTCTAATGCTGAAGATGTTTAGATGGTGTGAAAATAAAATGTGCAAAAGCCTTGGAAGTGGGACTTTGAGTTATTAGCTCTGACTGACACCTCTCTGAGCACAACTCAATTACTTCCACCGCACCGCGCTCGTTTCTGCAGCAGCTGATGGACATGTCCTACGGGAAATGGGGTCATGGGCAGCACAGGCCACAATGGTCTGGACAAGGTCAAGATTACTGATGATTCTGAACTGAAAGGCAACACAAAAGGGCCAGTAATGTACTAGGACTGTTGAAGGATTATTCTGAAAGGAGGTTATTGGGTGATAAGTAGCAGCGACTCTGTAAGAAGTGGTGTAGATTGGAAAAAGTGATTCAGAGGAGAACGTCAGTACATGCTTGCTGGGCTCTGGATGGCTGGTAATTGCTGTTTGCCAAATGAGTGGCATTTCCAGAAAATTCAATATTTTTCATTGTCACTTTCTATCTACTCTCATTTCTATGTATGTGTGTGTGTGTGTGTGTAGTTGAGAAGAGGTCGAGGTTTGGCTGGTTAGCATTAATGATATTACTCTTATTTTTGGTTTCAAAAAAATTAATAAAAAAATGCAGTTTGTGCTTAAAATAACATTATCCATAATGAACATGATTTTAATTGATGAATTTAAATTAATTTTGATATTTTCAGGAGGCATAAAGTCAAAATTTTAAGCTAATTTGTCGTGTTACTATGATTAAATCGAAAAATCCATTTCGTACATAAAACGACTTGAATACACATATAATGAACAGGATTTTAATTTATGAATTAAAATGATGGCCCCTAAAAATATCAAAATTCTAAATGTTTGGGTGATACATCTGTCCTGATACTATGATAAATAAAAAAAGCAATTCATACATAAAATGACTTGAATACACATCTTCAAAGTTGAATATGATTTTCATTTCTGAATTAAAATTAATTTAGAATTTTTTAGGGAGCATAAATTCAAAATTTTAGGGTGATAGAACTGGCCTCATACTAAAATAAAGAAAAAATGCAATTCATTCATAAAATGACCTGAATACACATCTAACATGATGAACATGGTTTTAATTTCTGAATTTAAAATTAATTTTGATATTTTTAGGGCACATAAATTCAAAATTTAAGGCAATACAAATTCCTGATACTATAATGAAGAAAAAGTCTCATTAGAGAATGGAAATTATTAAAAGGCAAAGCTTAATTAAATTGGCAAATTTTTTATTATTATTTCAAATTCCAAAAAAATAAACAAATATAAAATATCATATATATTTGGGAAAATTTTAAAATGCCATGTTACATCCCCTGATTTTTTTTTTTTTTTTTTTTTTTTTCATTTAATACTTAGTGTATGGATTAATAACTTATAATATTTGTGTAAAAAACAACACTGAAAAAGTTTTGGTAAAAATTAACATGCAAAAATCATAAATATCAGGAGCTCATGATTTGATTTGATTTTTTTTTTTCTTTTTTGCATGGTTACACCACAACAGCTTTAGGGCCAATTTTACTAAACAGTGCAAATTGGCACAAGAGTGCAATTCCAAAACAGCGCCGATGGGAGTGGAAATTTCTGTGGGTGATTTGTTAACAACGTGCAAATTAAAGAGCACAGATGCAACATCTCATTTACATATCGACCAACACAATATATACCAAGCGAAGCGCAAATTAGAGTAGTTGCAATAAAGAATAAAGAAATAAAAAAGCCACAGTATGTTGAAAAGAACCAGAGGCCAACGATGAAGTGTTGCAAGAAGTTTTGATAGACCTGGTATTGTGTGACTCCCAGTTGAGGGTTCCAAGTTGTCTTTTATTTCCTGAAGCAAATTAAAAATAACATGGTCTGGCAAACTATATGTTTGGATAATGGGTTTTTCTGGCATTCCAGATAAATTAATATGCGTGGAAAAAATCCTCTCCTTCTACCACGTGCTCTCTCTTCTCTGCGGTGCTTCCTCCTAACAACAATAATTGCAGCCATTTCAAGCGCAAAATAGTTTAAGATGGCCCAAACAGCGGAATCCAGCGGCCTGGTCGAAGGTTTAATGCATGTTCGCTCTTTTATTTGCACTATCTGAATTTATCTGGATTTAGTTTCAATTTTAGTCTAACTCCGTGCTTTATCTGACTCCAATTTCAAGTGATCGTTAAATTTAGGCAATATTCTTAATTAAAAACTGATCA
>JAFVLL020044721.1:0-22002 GCA_021397915.2 Tor tambroides
AAGTCCAGCAGACAGTCCAGCACTATGTTCTTGACGATCTGAAACTCCGTCTCTCCCTTCAGGTCCACGCAGAAGATGAGGTCCAGGTCCTTATAGCCGAGCCCACTGTCCTCATGCAGGACGTGGCTGGCGGCGGATCCGTTCAGACGCACATCCCGCACATGGATGCGCTGCTCCCGCATGCGGCTCCGCACCGCCGTCACGATCTGCCGCGGCTTCATCTGCAGCGTGGGGAAGTTTCCTCGGCCGTGGATCGGGATGCTCTCGGTCAGGATGAGGTCCAAACGCTGGACCTGCTCCCAGCTCAACACGCTGAAGTTCGCGCTGTCCTCTTCAGCCATGGTCGCGTCTGCCGGAGGAGTCGAGGAGCGATCTACTGCCTGGAGATGTTAGGAGGAGAGCTGAGGAGACGCATAATGAGCTTGACGCGATACGCAGCGGAGGTCTGTCCTTCTTCTGTGTGCTGCTGTGGAGAGGGTCATCCGCGCACGCAGTGCTGGAGAGAGGAGAGTGGAGTATGACAGCAGTCTGGCAGTGCTGGAGCTTTCTGTGCGCTTCAAGTCACGCCTATCACCACACACACACACACACACACACACACACACACACACCAGCAACCCAATGAAAACACACGACTCATCTCTCCACAGCTGTGCGCTCAAACTCACACTTAGTCATTTAGCACACAGATACATGAAGATACCGTACAGATACATGAAGATACCTTGCACTTCACGGTGTTCTTGTCACCGTGTAATAATACATTTACTGAGTAATATTAATTAACTACATGTACTTACTATATGGGTTAGGATTAGGGTTTGGCTTAGTGTTGCATGCATTTATGCTTTATTTATTGTTATTAAAATAGTAAATACATATGTAACAAGGACACCTTAAAATAAAGTGTTACACACATTTATAATAAAGCTGCAATATATCTAAAATATATTTACATTAAATGTAATACCGAAAAACTCACTACGGTTGAATTTATAATCAAGTACTTTACATGTGCTTTAGTAAGTTAGTCAACACATCACAATAAGTACTTCTTTAAAGCACGACAAAATCATTAAAATACACATTAAAACAATGATTTAAAATGTACTTTAGAGTAGAACTTTTAATTTGATATTATTACATAGTGTGCTTTTTAAAAGTGCACTTAAGTGTCTTAATGTTAAGTGGCTCTTAAGTGGCTTTTTCATTAATATTACATTATCTGCAAGCACAGTTTTTTAAACATACTTTTAAGATTAGAAAAAAAATTACAAATGCACATTTAACACGAGATTTTTTACAAGGTGATAGATGACAGACAGACAGACAGATAGATAGATAGATAGATAGATAGATAGATAGATAGATAGATAGATAGATTAAAATACTTTTTTGAAAATAAATCACAAACAGTAATGTGCAATAGTCATATTAATTAAATCACACCATAGAAAAGTGCATTATTTGAAAGTTTAATAAAAGCAGTAATGCAGCTGAAAATGCAAAAATGCCATTCTAGCACATCTGCATGTGAGAAGAAATATAATGCAAGTCAGTATAATGCAAAATAAATTAAGGGTCAGTGTCAGGAAGTTTGGTGTCTTTTATTGCCCTCTAGGGACGTGATAGAAAAACATCTTGAACATCAAATGACTCCGTCTGGTTTGTTGCACATCTGTAAACACCTGCACTTCCATTAGTTAGCACGCTTAGACTTTCAAAAGTCAGTTTCACTTTGATCTACACTCCTAAAAATAAAGCTTCCAAAAGGACATTTTTTTGCAGTGATGCCTTAGAAGAACCGTGTTTGGTTCCCCAAAAACCTTTCAGTGAACAGTTCTTAAAAGATCATATAAAGAACCTTTTTCCACTATAAAGAATCTTTTGTGGAATGGAAGGGTTCCATGAATGTTAAAGGTTCTTCACAGAAGCATCAATGCCAATAAAGAACCATTATTTTTTAAAAGTGTGTCTCATGACATCACTGCAATGTTTACTGAGCATTCATTTTTAAAAACGCCACCAAGTGCCATGTCCAAACTTCATAACCTTAAATGACTGAGGTTCGTCTGTGTTAGACTGAGGCCAGGCAGAGGTGAGTATTCAGCTCATGTCAGAGTGGGGCAGCTGTCAATCAGGATTCATCAGCGGACACAAAGCCCTGCGTCACTGCACTCACCCAGCCCTTTAAATCTGTTTGATCCCATTTAGGTTAACACAGGCTAAACCCTATGAGCAAGACCAGTAGACCTATAGCAGAAGAGATGAATGCAATATAACCTATAACTGACCACTGACCCATATTCATATGTATTCGTATTCATCCACACCCTCAAACGCTAAAGCTGAAGTGTTTTAAGCTGTGTCTTACTTAGAAAAATATGGTTTTCATGTTATCGTTATAATAACCAAACACAGTCTTCTATTGTAAGATTACTGGAAATGGAAGAGTTTGATTCTGTGCTTCAGTTTATTTGCTTGGCATGATCTCCACTGAGGAAAAATCATCAGGAAAAGTGGAGAAACTGACCACAATGATACATCTGAAAGAAAGCATTAATTTCCAGTTGCAGTTCTTTTTCTTATATTACAGCGCCCCCATCACAAACAATTTGTCAGGAGTCCTCAGGGCGTCCATGTGTGCCAAGTTTTGACTTAGAGTTTAGAAAATATGCATGGTCCCAATCACTAGCCCACTCAGAAATAGAGGCATAAGCACATCTGAAAGTGAGCTGCAGTTTTCAGTAAGTGACTCAGAAGTGACCGGGCCAGAAGTCTGAAGCGTCCAGACAAGAGCTGCGGCTCTCTGGCAGTAAACAGCTCATTTACTGTGACAGGCCACGTCTCTGAGTCACTCCGCTGAGAAACACCCGCATCCTAATAAACAAAAAGATGTTGAGATTACATCTGACACGTTCACAAATCAAACTAAGTGTGCAAATGTGTTTGCTGCTGAACTCTTGTGTATGGCATGTTCACTCTCTCTATGTAATAAACACCATGTGCTGTCAGCTATCAGCTGCTAATGACACGGCTGGCCATTGATTATGTTTGTTTGAAGAAATAACTTGCTGAACGCATGAGGCAACGATGTGTGGAGGTGTTCATGCATGCACTTTTATGGCCCACGAGGGAACCTTTGTATGGACGTTTGTTTTCAAAGGGTCAGATGTTCAAAAAGTCTGTATATGCCTCATTAAAATCTTCACAAGTCATCATCAGTTACAGAGCATAATGTTTACAATCAAGTTAAATTTAACTCCTCTTTTCTTCACAAACCCACACTTTTGCATGAGCTCTGCAGAAATCGAAAGAAATAAGCATGTCTGTTGTAGTTATATTTGGTCACATTATGTGATTTTAGCAATCAGATTGCTATCTGATCATAAAAAATATGGCTGATTACTCAGACCACCTCACACGGATGTTTGAGACTCGGCCAAGTGTAAATACATCGTTCAGGCCTCATACTGTATTTGCATTATATGGACACAGGCAGCATTAAACTGAAAATTTTGTGGCTTTGCATTGCCATTTTCATTAAAGTCAACTACATTTGCATATAGTGTAGAAATGAAAATTGATACCCCTTTGTAGAGACACAATCAGACAGCAAATAAATCAGTCAAGATGCATACAAACATGCATTAAACTGAACAAAAAATAAAGTACATTTAAAGAAAGCATGTAACTGACAGTATTTACAGTGATATAGATCATGCCTCACAGGGTTTAAAGCTGCAACTCTTCAGTTACTAAACCTTTAAAGGAAATGTCAAATTGCTAGACTGTTTATATTATATTATATTAACTTTTTATATTATATTATACTTTTCTATTATTTTGTGTTAGCTGGCGAAGAAATCAAACAGTTTCCTGATTTCTGAGTCATTTGCACTCAGCTCAGGGTTTTGAGAGAAAGGTTCTTCTCAAGTTCTTCATTCAGACTTCCTGGACGTTATTTCTTTGTGTTCGATCACTGTAGAGTGTATACATACAGTATAAAATGTATGTCCAAACATTTGACTGAATGTTCTGATGTGTCAAATTGACTTAATGCGATTGTGTTAATGACTGTAGTTCATGGAAACAGAGAAATAAACATGAGAGCTTGAATGTGTCATTTGTACTCATTTGGTTTTCTTGGACCAGTAGCCTCAGTAACTATAGAAACCGCTGCTCAGTTAGTTTTGGGAGAACACCAGAATTAAAGTCATTACAGAATAGAATTTCCAGTCCCTTATGAGTTCATTCATTCTAGTCATGTCAGGTCATTAAAGTGATGTATTTTTTTCTACGTGAAATAATTTCTCCTATTCCACCTTAATATTCAGAGTCAGTTATACGTGAATCATTCATTGGGTTCCAAAAATAACAGTACAGAAATAAAAATGTTAAAGTTAGCCAGTTAACACACATGAGCTGTCAACTCTATTCGTAAACTATAAAGAACTTTTTAGAGTGAAACTAAGCAACTACTGCCACAAAACATCACAGAAACTATCAAATCTATTGCTAAAGCATACTGATGATTGTGCTGGTGTTTTTCCTCCAAAATGATGTCACTTCATGGTGAATTTTTGGTTAAGGAGTTTTAACAGGAAGCATCTGATCCTATTCTACACGAAAAGGAAAGGAAAAAGCTATGAACTGATGACAATTAACATTATATTCTCAAGAAAACATGTTTTATTTGAAACATTTTGATTAGATAAAGCCAAAGAGAACAAACCATTGAAATATCCACCTTATTCTTCAACGCGGAAGTAAGCCAATGGGCGAGACTTCCGGTGCATTAGCCGCTATAGGGAAATAATGAGAAGAATTACAACGTGCAGTAAACGGTAAAACTGTTTGCACTACAAACCAGTGTGTTCGTAATTAAGATAACACATTAAAATAATATGGTAAGACACGTCAATTTGTAATATTTAGCAGCAAAACGAGGGATTTTGTACAGCTAAAAATAGCTGGAAGTGAATGAGACAGGAAGCAAGACCCTTAACGTTTACAAATGGCCACGCCCATTTTTACAGGAAGAATAAGGTGGATATCTTAAATAAATGACCAGTTTCCAATTTATAAGTTAAAATATAGCAACCGGTGAGATTTCATACTCAAAATTAAACAATGAAATTTGACCCCTTTTTTTCACATAATTGTTATTATTGATGGAATATGATTTTCAATATTTGAAATAAAATTAAATTAAATTAAATTAAAAATAAATAAAATAAAAATTAAATTAAATTAAATTAAAATAAAATAAAATAAAATAAAATAAAATAAAAAAGTTTCCATATAACAGCAGTACATCCTGGAGAAAACTTTGTGCCTGGAAGGCCTTTCAGGTCAGAACAGAGTGGAGCTCATCTGATCCTATTCTACGTTTTGTAAAGAGCAGAGTGTTTCCCAGCGCAGCATCATCAATCCTCGCCCAGCAACACATGGCGGTTTCTCAGAAGTCTCTTTCTCACTACACACTATCCTGCCTTCATAATGAATCCGATCTGGCGTCGAGCGGCACGTGCACGGAGGAACCCCCATGAGGTCAAACGCGTGGGAGATCAGTGACGTCACTGAAAGGGTAAAGCACGTTCTGGGCACGCTCAGAATACACTCCACTCGTAGCCTTAATTATTCAGAGCAGTTGACTAAGAAGAATCTGGTAATCCACACTGCTGGCTGCACGGCGGCCAAATGAGATCAGAGCTGCCGGGGCATCTGGGTTAACAGCTACACAAGAAACTTCAACTCCAAAGTCTCTTCATCACTTTTCCCTTGTAAAATCAAAAGTAACATGTGTCAGAGATGAAAAGTGATGTGCGACTCTTGACCTAAACTTGATAAGGTGAAATAAATGATTCTTATATAATGCATATTAAATAAATATAATATATAAACAATAGGGATACAGACTACGAATCAACAACTATTGTTTTATTGCAAACAAGATTATTCAGTTATATTTTTAATATTATTTTTAAAAGTCCAATAACTGATGTGCAGAACCATTTTTATAGTTTTATTTATGCTTATTGATAAATAATCATTAAAATACAACAATAACAGCATGATTAAAGGAATAGTCCACACAAAATGAAAATTTGCTGAAAATGTACTCTGCCTCAAGCCATCAAATCTGGAGAAATGTAGCATCACTGTCAATACCACACCACTCCAGTCCATCAGTTAACATCTTGAGAAGACAAAAAGCTGTGTGTTTGTAACTTGTTTTCATTTTAAACAATTACTTTTGGCAGAATTCAGAGTCCATAATCCATAATAACACTTCTTCCAGTGAAAACGTCCATCTCCTGTTGTCTCTCACATCAAAATCCAGCCACATATTTGTTTAGAAACGGTGCTTGATCTGTGCAGATTTCTCTCCTGATTCAAACAAGATCTTCACTGGAGGATGCGTTATTATGGCTTGTGGACTCGTATTTTGACTAGGAAGCAACAGTTTGAAGTTAAAGCATGTTTATGATGAATGTGTTTCTCATTCTGACGGCACCCATTCACTGCAGAGGATCTATTGCTGAGCAAGTGATGGAATGCTACATTTCTCCAAATCTGTTCACATGAAGAAACAAACTCATCTATATCTCGGATGGCCTGAGGGTGAGCACATTTCCTGCTAATTTGAATTTTTGGGTGAATTATTCCTTTAATGATAATAATAATAATAATAATTAGACACTCCGTTTATTTATTTACACTAAGTGCAAATAGCCCGCCTTGTTGGCAAAGGCTATTTACACTAACTCTGCCCACCAACGTGTGATAGGGATAGTCAACATTGAAAAAAGACACTCATATCACATTGGTTTCAGTGGCGTAGTTGGTAGGATGCATTCATTTTGACGCGATCGACTCGAGTTCGAATCCGCCTTTTGAAGAACTTTTTTTTCTTCCTTTTCAAATCTCATATCGCATCGGAAAGGCATTTATTTTCAATAAAAAAAGTCAAAAAGTTGAAAATAAAAGTATCGGGTAGGGTTAGGGTAGGTGTATGGAGGGCTTTGTCATAATGAGGTGGCATCCATTTAATAATTTGAATTAAAACTATAATTTACACTCAATACGTTATTATTGTGTACTGTTTTATAATGTACTACAATACTGAGGTGCAGATAATTGCCACTATTTGCAATAAGTAGTATATAAATAGCAGAAACTCTTGCTATTTTAACAGTGTAAATAGAATCTATAGCTATTTGCACAGTGTAAATAGCATATTGTTAAAAAATACTGCTATTTTCACTTGGTGTAAATAGAATCCATTGCTATTTACACAGTGCAAATAACCGCTGCCTTAAATAAAACCATTAACCAATATGTAGAGCAACTCATTATATATATAAAAAACAGATTTATTCATGCAAACATCGCATATTAAGTTAGAAATGTATTTGGTTACTTTATCCATGAATACTGTTGTTTTCAGTTGCATATTGGCACAATTATGAGGGTTGGGCTGGGTTTGAGTCTGTATAAATGAATCCCGGGCACGTTTTCAGAATAGCTGGATGGTTTCTCCATACAGAAGACTACAACTTTCCATGAGGAATTTAGGAATTCAGCATGATACAATCTCAAGAGCAAACAAATACGAACATTCGATAAATCAATTCAACACTAAGAACATTAGGTGATCTAAATATTTGATTTCCATTTGCTTGTCCAAGACTGTAATGATTTCATAAAGTACACAGACCAAACTGCATGTTTGTTGATGATGACGTGGTTTTCTGATGTATTTCTCTTCATGGAGCATCATATCAAATGGTTCATCCTTTAAAACAATTACACAGAGTAAGTGATTTACTTCATCCTGCGGGCAAATGAGCTGCCATTACTCAGGGTGTTTCCCTACACAGGACAAGCGGTTTGGAAAACGAAAGGATAGATGCATTAGTAGTGAACAGTTGTGAAAAATATTAGACATGATAGATAAGCAATTATGTGACATACAGCAAACAGCTTGAAATGCAGCTTGTCTCAAACATGTCATGTTTGTATTCCCCTTAAAATGCTGATTTTGATATGTTTCCAACACACACAATGGCATATATCTATTGAACTGATGTAATGATGACAAAGAATTTAATTAAATTAGCAACTCAACAACAGGGTTGATAAATGTCTTCTATATCCGGTAACCTGGCAGGGCATCATCTCTTCTCTCTGACTAATTCAGTCAAGTAAGTGATTATCATTCACCTCACTTCGTGTCTGGCAGATGCTTGAACTGGACGGTCGCAATAATTACTGCACATTAAGACCCTTAACCATCATGCACTTATTTCTGGAGGGGTCATCTGATGCACTCTGCTTTTTCATACTCTGATGACTGTAACGTATGCAAAGAGAGAGGTTTGTTCGAAAGGAAAGGACCGTCTGCTTAATCAAATCACACCAAACATCAAATTCATTAGAACGGGCTTGAGATGACTGCATGAGCGCAAATTTGACAAATGAAAGAGAGCTGACATCACTCAATTCACGTGACTGGAGACACGTTCTGCTCTGACCCCGACGACTGTAAAAAAACACTGAGTCAACGGCTCTGCTAAAACACGCAGAGGTATGACGAGACCATTATGCCTTAACTCGCTCCTGTCTGGACAAAATCCCACATCTTAATATATAACAGAACTATTTAAACATTCACATTAATTACAGCCAATTAGTAGGTAAGCTGACAGGACAGAAGAATGAAGGGTGAACTCGTGTAAGCTGGAACACTTTTTTGCCATTGAGATGTCTGGCGAAAAAATGTCCGTTATCCAAAATGATGCTTTTAGTTGTAGCGCCCCCTATTGGCAGATTTGGGCGCAAATTGGTGCACATCCTCAAATTGAGCTGTTCTCTATGTGTATCAAGTTTCATAAAGTTTGGACATGGTATTGAGAAGATACAGAGTCAAACATCCAAATAGGTGATGCCAGATCATTTAATTGGCTTATGTCTTCACATCGCTTTGACAAATCAAAATTCTCAACATTTTGTCATAAGGATCTTAGGATGATGCATGACCAATTTTATAAGAATCTAACCAATGACCTAGGAGGAGAAAATTCAAAATAAAAAAAAAGAAAAGATAAATGATCTTTAGAAAAAAGAAAAAAAAAAAATCTTGTCTAAGAGAGATTGTCTCTCATGAGCAAAATCAAGCTTTTTAAAATATGGAACGAACAATTAAAGCCGCTTGGGATTGGTGAAGATTTCAGCGTGTACACTTGACATGACAACTGTAGAGTACATTTACAGACCCCTATTTATTTGACTATATCTATTTTTTGTATACATACAGTACATATACATGCATGTAGATGTACACTGGATATTTGTCAGTACCTTATTTTCCTCTATAGTGTTGTAATTAACATATTGCACATAATTCTATTTACCTTTCCTTTTTATTTATTTTTTATTATTAGTTACTTGTTTCATTTTAAATTTTATGTTCCTTTATTGACAGTTTGTATGCAGCAATTCTTAAGAGGATAGTTTACCTTCAGTTGCTGGTCCCCATTGACTTCCATAGTATGGAAAAAAAAACAAAAAACATCAATGTCAATGGGGACCAACTGAAGGTGAACTATCCCTTTAATTGCTATAATTGGACCATGTTAAATAAATAAATATTCCAGGGATAAAAACTGATGTATGGACTTCTGTGGACTTGACTAAAGGGTCCAGAGGGTGCCAGAATTATGAACAACAAAAATGTACTTAGTATAGAACCACCTAGTGTCCGACAGATGTATGTGGCAGTGTGCCTGAGTAGTGGTAGGGATCTGGAGCCATTCCACCAAACTTGAGATCTTTATGACTATTTAGGACAGAAAAGGAATAATTGGTAAAACAGTACAAATACAACAGGATGAAGAAATGAAGTGAGTGAATCAGACAAATACTGTTCATAGCAATTTTGAGGTTTGGGGTTTGGCAAACTTGACTGTTTGAACCAATGCATAAAATGTAAAAACAAGGTACTAAATAATATTATACAGTCTTGGCCTTGACAGAGTCATAGTGTTGAAGTTAAGCTGGAATGGCAAGTGATTAAAGGCGAATTTGTAATATTTTTATGTTAGAATATTTTCTGTCATGGCAGATTAATATCCAGTAACTTTAAGTTAGTGGGGGTCTGTCTGGGTAACCGGGTAAACTTTAAGAGATGCCTATAAAGACACATAAAACAACAACCACCGATGCTCACAATCATCTCTTTATTGCATGCCACTGCAAATATCTTCTCTTCTTAGCAAAGATGACTTTGAAGTATTCATTTATTTTTTATCTGTAGTACCAATCATATTCTGCTAGTGACACAAACTATCATTACACTGAACACCAAATGATAATGTTATTGATGTTAACTGCATGAGGAAGCAAAATATAAAATTCATATTCGTAAATCTCAGCTCCTTTCAATGTGCACTTGATTTTCTTTTACACCAGCTCCTTCAAACAGCCCTTGTGAGCAACCTAATAAAGTCTTTATTGCTTTTCACGGCTGATTGGATTTTCTTCGTCTGGTTACAATGTGTGAGTTTGCTTTTCATAAAAAACACACACACAAGCTGTGAGATGCAGATCACTGTAGCACTGCATTATATAATTAAAAAAAAAAAAAAAAAAAACATTTTGGCACATGTGGCAACTCTTCGGGCTGAGAACAACAGATTACACTTTATATTCCAGTCTCTTCTTACAGGTAAACAGCAAAATTAATGAAAAAAGCATACAGAAAGTAAAAGTAAGCAGTCAAAGAAAGCAAGTGTGCTTGCTGCAGAATAAGGTGATGAAAACAGAACACGGCTTGTGATGCACCTTAATACTAGCTGAAGCGTGAGCATGAGCGGGAAGTCATGGGTGTCACTGTAACCTCGCGTTAGCATCAGTGTTTGTTCCAGGTTGGGATGGCGATTGGACCTTGAGGGGATCTCTCCACCAATATCAGCTCCTCTGGGTTATTAGTGGCCTTGTAATGGAGTAACAGGTCCTGAATGGCTCGTTCTTCAATCTATGATAAAGATGAAATGAACGAAATATAAGGATCAAATGATAAACACCAGGAAAAGGAAAATGTAAAAAAAAATAAAAAAATCTTTTAAAGTCTTTAATGCATTTTCCCAAGTAGAAATGTTTAAAAGTAGAATATGTTTGATTCAAACAGCATGGTTTCTGAATAATAGATCTCATATCATTTGACAACCTGACATGTCCAATGTAATTGCCAGGTTAGTTACCGTCTTGGCCGACAACTGCTGACACTACACTTTAATTCAGTGAATAAAAGTATGTCTACGTCACTATGTCAAATGCAAACAAGATTGAAGAACGTTACCTGTATGAGTGCTAGCGGTTTCTCGCGGCTGCGGATCAATGCGGCTTCCTGTTGTCTCTCCTCCTCCACAATGGAGGCAAATGTAGAGGTGGATGGAGGGCTGCCAACCGCCCTCAGCACCCAAGGGCTGATGGGAAAAAACACAAAGTTCAATGCTTACTAATGCAACTTCTGAAGACAAATAAGTACGCCGCTTCAAATCTTTCAACTGATTTAAGCAGTAGGGATGTGAGTTTAAGCTGCTTTCTGTTCTACTTCTCCTTAAAGGAATTGTTCACCCAAAAATAAAAATTAACTGAACATGTCCTCATCCTCAGGCCATCCAAAATGTAGATGAGTATGTTTCTTCATCAGATTTGGAGAAATGTAGCATTGCATCACTATCTCAGCAATGGCTGCTCTGAGACAGTGATGAAATGCTACATTTCTCCAAATCTGATGAAGAAACAAACTCATCTACATCTTGGATTGCCTGAGGGTGAATACATTTTCAGCAAGTTTTCCTTTTTGGGTGAACTATTCCTTTAATGATACCGCTAATGAACAGTTATTTTTAGGTTGAAAGAATGGACAGTGTACTTGTATATTGCATATTTTACTACATTGCTGGAAGAATGCAGGTGGTCCAGAAATGTTCACAGTACTGAAAGTCATTAAATGATTCTGTTAATGAGCACAAATGAAAACCTTTAAATAATACACAACACACACAAAAACTCTTTTCACCTGAGAACAGTGATACACGGTGAGTTTCTAAAGCCTGTCCGACCGGCTACTGCCTTGTCACCTGTGTTTACGAGCACATGCTGAGGTCGAGCCCCAGGGATGAGTGTGTTTGTGACAAAGTTTGCCCTTATCAACAGAGATTACGATCTCAGCTGGGCAGTGGAGCGCTGCTGATAAATATTCAGCCCTGTGCTTGAGCGCTGGAGTCATAAACACGAGCCCAGCGGGCAGCTGATGTGACAGACAGACAGAGACAGAGAGACGCCTGGACACAGTCACGCATCTGCAGCCTCGGGTCAGATCAGCGCGACAAGCTGGAGAGAGAAACCTCCTGAAGAACCTGCCGCTGGACATCCTGGAGAGCAGAGCATCACGGTCCACTCGTAAATAACACCACAACCATCTGAATCATCTGAACTTCAGACGACACTGGTTTGCGTAATAAACACAGTGTACAAACCAGCCATGACAAAAGCCAAAACATGGTCACTTTGGTTTGCACCGCCGTCATGCTGCAAGACTCCAGACCAACATGTGAGACCATCTACAGATGGGGGTGGATTTGAATAAAAGACAGAAAATAGTAGTAAAGAAGTGTATGATCTTACCAGCTACTTTTCCTCTACGTAAAACATGTATTTTTTGGTAGGTATTCAATACTGTCATTTAGCAAGGACACATTAAAGGTATCATAGGTGATTGTCTTCAGAAACATTTTTTGTTATTCTGGTTGAAAGTCTCTTCACATCCTGATAGCAATCATTAAGTTAAGTGGTCTAAATGTATTTATCTGTATTTATATATTCTGTGGAAGGTGTAGGACCAAGAAATGTTCGCCCAATCAAAACACTCGGTCCGTCAACCTGCCTGTCAACGTATGTATTTGCATACCTCTGCGCACCCTGTTCGCGCAGACATGACACGTCATCAGCGCGTTCACGCACGCTATTGCAGACAGAGCGAGAATGGCAGGCAAACATCAACAACCCGATCTTCCTTCCTGGTATTGTAGTACTTTCACTAACTGTGCTATAAAGTTTTCTCACCGGTGAATGACACATGATGTAGCCCAGCGGTTCCCAATTGCAGTCCTCGCGCTCCCCGCTCTGCATATTTTGCATGTCTCGCTTAGTTAACACCCGATTCAGATAACCAGCTGGTTAGAAGAGAGCTACGTGCATGAACTGTGTTCCGGTTGACATGCTCCCTACACAGTGTTCATTGCTCCCTTCTCCCTGAGCAGGGGAAATCCGTCAGAAATTTATTTCACTTCGGAACATTCATTCACGGATTGCGCTGCGCAGCATCTTCACACACAGACGAAACTTACTAGAGAAGTGTGACATAATATACCTCTGTAAATAAATACCATTTAAATTCACGTCTAGCACACTTTAATTGCCCTTTGTATGGAACATATATGCTTGCTTTGAACTGGACCGTTGATGTAGCCTATTGTAGTAATTTAATGTTGTCCCTGGTATTCTGCTCTTTGAGCGTATGTGTGTTCAGGGGGCGTGGCTTTGGACGGCGATTGCAGGGAGGGTGGGACATTCGCTTTCAGTGCTATCAGGCTAAAGTTAGCATTTTCCGAGATCTCCAACGGCACCTTTAAATTGACTGTAAAGACATTTATAACGCAACAAAAATTTCTATTTCAAATAAATGCTGTTCTTTTGAACTTTCTATTCATCAATGAATCCTAAAAAATAAAATGTATCAGTTTCCTCAAAAATATGAAGCAGCACAATTGTTTTCAACATTGATAATAATCAGAAATGTTTGAGCAGCAAATCAGCATAGTAGAAGGATCATGTGACACTGAAGACTGGAGTAATGATGCTGAAAATTACATTTAACTATATATTACTATTTTCTATTAATATTTCACAGTATTACAGATCTTGCTCTATTTTTTAGCAAATAAATGCAGCCTTGGTGAGCTGAAGAAGGGCCATCTTTCAAAAACATGAAAAAAAAAAAAACCTTACCAAACTCAAACTTTTGAATGGTAATGTATATATTTAAAATGATATTTATTATATTTATTTATATATTTATTATAAAAAAATCTAAAATGCTTTGTTGCTTCCAAAGTGTGGACAGATTTTTAATATGGTTGTGAAAAATGATCTTTAAATTCTAAAAGCTACTTTTATATTTAAAAAAAAAAAATTATATTCTAAACAATTATACACAGCCATTTTTCAAAGCTATTAACTTCCACATCACTGGGGAAAGTATGGAAAGCCATATTTTTCAATAAAATACAGCAAAGAAAATGTATCTTTTTATCGGCCGAGTTAAAGAAATAACGGACTATTAAAAACAGAGCAAGTTCGGGGTCATTTCACTTTCTGCAGTTCGAAGCACATTCCATTTCTTTGAGAAAAAGAAAACAAAGGAAAAAGTACCATTCTTCCAAGCATCAGCCTAAACACACACGCCCAAAACAGCGTGCCGGCAGATGTACTGACTTCAGCCGCTCAATCATAGGAGACTGCTCACTCACAGGCTGTATGTGTTATACAGAAGTATTACAGCGCCACCTGCTGGAGCGTACAGATGAATGAGAACCAGAACAACACCTGCTCTCACACAAGAGCTCTGACCCAAACCTAGAGAGCGTCTACAAAAGAAGAAATGAAAGGCATCATTGGTGAACTGCAAGCAGACGGTTTCAAAGGGAGGCAGCACCTTATTTTGTCTGAATCCTTTACAGAGAAACCAACCCCGGAAATGCAATATAAAGTTCAGGGGGGGTCTGCTAGAATACTTTCACAATTTAAAGTTAAAAAAAAAAACAAGTTTTTCCTCATACTGTACACTGTTGTAGCACCTCTTTGCCTCCGTTTTAGTGTCAGTCTGCTCTGATTGGTCGGCCGATTACCCAGGCTGTGTTGGCTAACCACAAAGCGTGTGCTGGGAAATGTACCGCCCTTATCATTTCAGCTCCTGAGGCTTCATGAGCGGCGATAAACATTATTATTACACAGCTTTCTGGTATACTTGATTCTCACTGGTCATTCGCATCATTCCGAGGTGTTTTATTTTCTGATAACAACTGTCATCATTAGAAATGACAAATATAATACTGGTATTTGAGGCTGGCACTCCTTTCATGCCTCTCATATATCACACTGCCACCCTCTCTCTAGTTTTCTTCAACTGCTATTGCAACTGCTGTACTGTATTTACTGAGGACTTCAGTATTAATAATAGGACTGCTGTAACACTGTTAAAGTGTTAAAGTATTGTACTTAACTACTACCTTAACTACTATGTACTTACATTGAAATTAATCATTTGATACAATGCACTTACTGCGTACATACAGTGGGTACAGAAAGTATTCAGACCCCCTTAAATTTTTTCAATTTTTTTATGTTGCAGCCTGATACTGCAATTGCTTAAATTCATTTTTTTTTCTCATTAATCTATACTCCGTACCTCATAATGACAAAGTGAAAACAGGAATTTAGAAATGTCTGTAAATGTATTAAAAATAAAAAACTGAAATATCCCATTTACATAAGTATTCAGACCCTTTGCAACAAAACTTGAAATTTAGCTCAGGTGCCTCGCATTTCTCTTGATCATTGCTGAGATGTTTCTACACATTGATTGGAGTCAAATTAAATTGATTGGACATGTTTTGGAAAGGCACACACCTCTCTATAAAAGGCCTCAGAGCTGACAATGCATATCAGAGTGAAAAACAAACCATGAGGTCAAAGGAACTGCCTGCAGAGCTCAGAGACAGGATTGTATCGAGGCACAGATCTGGGGAAGGGAAAAATTCTGCTGCACTGAAGGTTCCCAAGAGCACAGTGACTTCCATAATTCTCAAATGGAAGAAGTTTGGCTCAACCAGGACTCTTCCAAGAGCTGGTCGCCCAACAAAACTGAGCAACTGATGGATAAGGGCCTTGTCTAGACTGGTGACCAAGAAGCTGATGGTCACTCTAGTTGAGCTCCATGATCATATATGCAGATGGGAGAAACCTACAGAAGGACAAACATCACTGCAACACTCCACCGATCTGGGCTTTATGGCGGTGTGGCCAAACTCAATCCTCTCCTCAGTGAAGACACATGAAAACCCACTTGGAATTTGCAGAAAAGCACCTAAAGGACCCTCAGACTCTGAGAAACAAGATTCTCTGGTTTGATGAACCTCAAATTCTACTCATCATGTTTGAAGGAAACCAGCTCTGCTCATCAGCTGCAGAGTACCATCCCAAAAATAAAGTGTGCTGGTAGCAGCTCATGCTGTGGGACTGTTCTTCAGCAGCAGGGACTGAGGGACTCATCAGAGTAGAAGAAAAGCTCAATGCACCAAAATATTGAGGTAGCCTTAATGAAAACCCAGTCCAGAGCATTCAGAACCTCAGACTGGGCAGAAGGTTCACCTTCCAACAGGACAATGAACCTAAACACACAGCCTAGGCAACACAGCAGTGGCTTAGGGACAACTCTGTGAATGTCCTAGAGTGGCCCAGCCAGAACCCTGACTTGAACCCTATCGAACATCTCTGGAGAGACCTGAAAATGGCTGTCCACCGACGGTCCCCATCC
The DNA here is from genome assembly GCA_021397915.2 of Tor tambroides. Taxonomy (NCBI): domain Eukaryota; kingdom Metazoa; phylum Chordata; class Actinopteri; order Cypriniformes; family Cyprinidae; genus Tor; species Tor tambroides. The sequence continues at coordinate 16,670 of JAFVLL020044721.1, forward strand.
AACCTGACAGAGCTTGAGAGGATTTGCAAAGAAGAATGGCAGAAACTCCCCCAATCCAGGTGTGCAAAGCTTGTTGCATCATACCCAAAAAGACTTGAAGCTGTAATTAATGCCAAAGGTGCTTCAACTAAGTATGGAGTAAAGGGTCTGAATACTTATGTAAATGTGATATTTCAGTTTTTTCTTTTTAATAAATTTACAGACATTATTAAAATTCTGTTTTCACTTTGTCATTATGAGGTACGGCATGTAGATTAATGAGAAAAAAAAATGAATTTAAACAATTGTAGTATCAGGCTGCAACATAAAAAAATTGAAAAAATTTAAGGGGGTCTGAATACTTTCCGTACCCACTGTACATGTTTTTACATTGTACTTATATTTAAAAAAATACCTGCATGTAATTACATCTGTAATTAGTTTCTGTAACTAGTTACACTGTTGACTCATCGCTTACACCTTAACCCAGCCTTAAATAGGACCCTATGATTTCCGCGATGCAGTAAACGCGGACGGAATCGCGGAATCCAGTCATAAAAACAGAATTTACTGTTTAATGCGGAATGTCACGGAATTTGTCAAAGTTTGGATGAATTAATCAAAAGTAGGTCATCACACTTAAATCAAATCGCGATATGGGTCTGTATCTGTAAATATTAAGCCACAAAAGTCGATTTAAATATGAATCCTGCATGTTCTGCGCATCTCTGTATGAATGGAGCAGATACACAGCGCGCGTGACGCTCGCGGTGATTTCAGCAGCTGCAGTCTCAATGAGGACATAAATACATGAACAATATCTCCAAAACTGCTCTAAGTGTCACTTTACGAGCATTTTACCATTTCATTTGAGTAAAACTAGCGTCATATCATATACACACAGTACTTTAAAGGTATTCACAGCAACCCGTCAAAATAAAAGTTCGGTTTAACTTTTTAAAGACATTGTGCCAGAAATAGGCTATATTACTATTATTTAGTAGAATTTAATACTACCACTACTACTACTGTTGAAAAATATTACAACTTTATTTTTAAGAAATAATCACAAAATATTTTAATTTTTAATTTTAATAGTAAATCCCCTTTATTTGTCAAAAATTTAAATGTTTAATTTTCATTAATTAAAATATAAATTAAATCAATGTTTTATGCCTTCATCTGATAACCAGTAAAATTTAAACACACAACACAGAATTTCTGAGGGGGAAAAAAACATTTCATAAGGCTACTGTAAGAATAAATAAAAATTGTTTGTATGCATTCCAATTATTAGACATGCTAAAACACAGAATTTGGTAACAATAAAACATAAGGTGAGAAAAAAATAAAACATTTCATACGGCCCTAAACATGATGTCATTTTTGATACGCTTTTAAGAAATCAATGTTAAATTGTATAAGTTTCAAGATTTTAATTAATTAGACAGGCTTTTTGATTCATAAAATTTAATTTGACCATTAAAAAGGAGTCCAGAAAAATTAAAACGGAAAAAAACGGAACTCAGAAATATAAAAAAAACAGAAAAAACAGAATTTAGAAAAAAATAAAACGGAATTTGGGAAAAAAATAAAACCGATTTCATAGGGCCCTATTTAAACCTACCCATACCACTAAACCTGTCCCTAACCTTACCCGCATCCCACCTCAATAGCAGCAATAGTGTTTTGCAATACAATATGAACACAATAAGTACACTGTACTTATTTTTTTATGCAAGTACATAGTAGTTAAGGCCACTTAATATAAAGCGGGACCGAAAGTGTTTCCAGTTCAGCGTGTGATGTGCATCTGGTGTTTAGTGAACGGATACAGTGCACTGAATAAGGTGATCCTCACCCTGCTGGTTTCTCCGGGTCACTGCTCTCGGCACATTTAAAGGTCACTCTTTTGGCACATATCGGCGGTCCCGCGGGACTCCTGGCCATCACTGGGGACACTGGAGAGGGTTTCCCACGCCGCTCCTCCTCTACTAGAAGATCCCGGAAGGAACAGGACGAGGGCGGGGACTGAACTGCTGTCGACCTGACGAAACAACGACATAAGGTTTAGACGAAAACATCATTAGCCAATCACTGTGTCCAAATGAGCCAAAGTTAATGGCTCTGCCAAAATCACCCACAGACTTAAGCTAGGACACCAACTAATTCCCCTTATATAAAGTGGCCATATTGTTTTTTTATGCATTTATGTTTCCATCTATTTTTTTTGTTTGTTTTTTAATGGTTAAAAACTGAAAATAGTAACAGTTAATGCGCTATTCAATGCATTAGGAGTCATTACTGCAGGTATAAATATACTATATTTACATCTTGATAAATGTTAAAATGTTAAATTTTAAAACTTGTTTTATTACTTGAAATAAATGTTACCTGAACAAAATATTTTTTAAAAAAATCTAATTTTCATTAAGTTAAACCTAATGTACTACAATAACTAAACCTGAAAAAAAAAAGAAAAACTATATAGACATGTTAAAAAAAAAAAAGACAAACACAAACTTACTAACTTTAACTAAAACGAAAATGAACAAACTATTCAAACTATTAATTAAAACTAGTAGTATCTAAATACTAAAATAACACTGATTAACATTAACCAACATTTAAAAAAGTATCAAATAAGTATATTGTTCATTGTTAGTTTATGATACCAAATGCATTAACTAAATGTAAATGAGCCATATTGCATTTTATTTAGTTAATTTAGCTTGTGAACTCATTTCTGTCTAACGTGATTATAGTTAACTAAAACTATCTATATTATCTATAAATCATTATTTAAAATAAACTTTACCTGAATAAAAAGAAAAATGTAAACTTGCTTTATTTCAGCTAGTTGCCAAGGAAACATTTCTCATTTTCATTTAAATTTACCTTTATGTACTAAAATATGAAATTAAACTTGAAAAAAACAACACAAAAACAAAAAACAAAACAGAAATACCCATAAATAAATAAACAACTAAAATGAAAATATTAAAAATGAATGAAATTAAAAATAAAAATATTAATAAAACTATTATACAATTTCAGTGACAGTAAAATAACACTGCTATGGGGATTGTAGAGAGCATGTCAATAGGAAAATGAAGCTAAATCTCAAAAAAACAAAAAAAAAGGAGGACATTTCCGGGGAAAAGAGGACATATGGTCACCGTACATTACACCCACTTCATTTGAGAGACATGATGGAATAAGGCTCTCACCAGGTCTTCACAGGTTTAACGGGAGTAAGAGCCGGCGGTGATTTAGCAGACATGCTCTCTGTGCTGCCCTCTCTGGAGGCCAGAGCCATCATCTTCCTCTGCTTCTGAGACATCTTGCTGGGGACGACCGAGACCTTACCGCTGCTGCTTCACCCGGCGTTAAGCAGAGAACAGAGTTAGAAAACAGAGCACAGTAAACTGTCTAAACTAGGTGATCTACCATGACAGAAGGCTTACGAGCTGGGACTCTTGGGTGTGGCACCCCTGTTCAGAGAGTTGGCCTCCATCTCCATGATGGCCCTGAGGTCCAGGACAGGAGCCGGTCTAGAGAGACTGAACGCACATTCAGAATTACAGCCACACCAATCAAGAATACCCACTGTTTGCTGTGACCGAGCATTTCAATCACCTGGCTTTGACTGTAGGGATGGGCTCAGGGGTGGACGACTGAGTCGGCACGGGGCCATTCTTCAAAACAGGGGTGCCAGGAGGAGTCTTTGGTCCTATCAGTCCTCGTTTCTCATCCTGTAAACACCAAATATTCTTAAACGAAGAGGTCATGCAACAGTGAAAATTCTGTCATCATTTACTCATACTTAAAGGGATATGAGATCTCTGGTGGGAGGGAAAATTTTCAGAGAAAAATGACTTAAATTTCAGTATATTTAAAAATTCAACAGCATGTTTCATCATTTGATTTTACTGTATGTAAAAGAGCAGCATGAAAATTCAAGCAGACTAACTATTTGAATCCACACTACAACAGTGAAGTATATAATTAAAATGTGTTTATTTATTTTTTAATAAGAATATTTAAAATTCAGTAAGGTAATACTTTAGAATAGGGAACACTTACTATTAACTACGACTTTTCCCCTCAATAAATCCCTAATTTGCTGCTTATTAATAGTTAGTAAGGTAGTTGTTACGTTTAGGTATTGGGTAGGATTAGGGATGTAGAATATGGTCGTGTAGAATAAGGCATTAATATGTGCTTAATTACTACTAATAAATGGCCGATATCCTAGTAATATGCATGCTAATAAGCATCTAGTTAAGAGACCCTAAAATAAAGAGTTACCAAAATTAATAGCTTAATTACGCAAGGATGCATTAAATTGACCAAAAGTAACAGTAAAGACATTTACATTGTTACAAAATATTCTATTGCAAAGGCTGTTTTTAAAATTTCTACTGTATACACACACACACACAAAACATCAGTTTCCACAAAAATTGGAAGCAGCACAACAGTTTTAATCAGAAATGTTTCTTGAGCAGCAAATCAGCATATTAGAATGATTTCTGAAGGATAATGTGACACTGAAGACTGGAGTAATGATGCTGAAAATACAGCGCTGCATCACAGAAATAAATTACATTTTACAATATATTAACATAGAAAATAGCTATTTTAAATTCTAATAATATTTCACAAAATTACATTTTTTTTACTGATTTTACTGTATTTTTATCAAATAAATAAAATGCTGGTTTGGTGAGCAGAAGACACTTCTTTCAAAACATTAATAAAAATCTTAAGAGACATTTGAATGATAGTAAATATAAACAACAGTTGTATTAGTATTGTCTTCACGTTTTACTAATGTTATTGTTAAACAATACATAATTATATAGGAGTACAGTCTAATATATATTGCATTAAAATAACATAAAACAAAGTTACACTGAAAAGAATGTTCATTTTTGGAAATAATTTTGGATTTGGTCTTTAAATTCATATGTTTTATTATTTCTGTTTTATGTGTTTATGGTTTGATTCTTATGTACAGCACTTTGGTCAGTCTTGTGGCTGTTTTTAAATGTGCTTTATAAATAAATGAACTTGAGCTTAAATATTACCATACTGTAGCTGTTGCTTTCTGTAGCAAGTGAAACTGACAATAGCATTTTAAATAATGTGTTGTTATATTACTCACAGAATGAAATGTGTGTGTGTGTAGTTTGTGAGTTGATGTTATGCAGGCGCTGTGGCTTCACCTGTGCATCAGGCCTGTCGTGGAAGACAGGGGACTGCAGGTCTCGAGGGCTGCCCGCTCCCATATAACTGCCCTCAGAGTCAGACGTGATGAGCTCCTGCAGAGACTCCACTGAGCTGGCCTT
>JAFVLL020044722.1:0-103766 GCA_021397915.2 Tor tambroides
TTTCATTATTGAATTCAGAGATGTCATTGTCTAGCTCAGTTTAGTTTAAATAGTATCTGTGCAATCAAATCGACGATAATCGCTAGAAATTAAGTGTAGAAAAGAAAGAGAGAGAGTGATCGGACATGAGCCTGAACATGAGCCACCTTATACAGCGACAGTATTTGCGCTACAATATACAATATACAATTGCGCTTATTTGAGCATTTTTTTTAGGTTTACCCCTAAAATAAATATTTATAATTAATAAAATTAGAAATAAATAAAATTGCATATAATTAAAGTAATCATTTAAAGTACTGTGGACATGACTGATGATCCAAATCATGCAACACCATTAACCACGTACAAAAGGAGCCCAGTCTCATGAAAATGCGTATAAATAGTATGCCAAATAAAAACGAAAACTCGTGGTATTGATACGCAAAAATGGACTTTGGCGTATATATGACACGCACGTGTTTGGCGTGCATATAATACGCAGTTTTCGCGTGCATATGATACGAAATTTGTTGGCGTGCATATGATGCGCAGTTTTCGCATACATATGATACGCATCTACCCCACAACCCTAATCCCACCCATTGCGTAGCATATACATGCCAAAGTCCATTTTTGCATATCTATACCACGAGTTTTCATTTTTATTTGGCGTACTATTTATACGCATATTCATGAGATTGGGTAGTACAAAAGACAATAGCAATCACCTAGAACTGGAACACCCTAGGAACCTTTAGAACTCCATATCAACCTAGTACCAGCCTAACAACCATCCTGCACACCCTAGCAACCACCTAGAACTGGCCTATTTACCAGGGTGGCATGAGGTGGCAACTGCCATCCTATGAAAAAGCATTGCCACCCCAGAATCATCCCATTATAAAATACAAATGCAATCAGTTTTACTCCATATCAGCCTACAACCAGCCTAGCAACTATACAGCACACCCTAGCAACCACCAAAACTGGTCAAAAAAAACGTTGCCACCCAGAATTAAATACGAATATAAGCAGTTTTTCCTGGACCGCTTTTCAGCAGTCGTGCTTCAATGTGATGACATAAGAAGAGAAAGTACCATCAAAATAATGGCATGACAACACGTCTTTCCATAAGCTGTCCAGTGTCTGGGACTCCCATATTATTTTCCACAACAGTTCTCCTTGTTTATTTCGACCACATGTTGTCAATCATGGTATACTCACTAAATTAATTAGTTTAAACCATTTGTATTATAGTTTTTTTTTACAATTCCCCAACAATAAATAGGTCACACCAGTGACATCAACTAAAAGCTTCAAATGAAATCATGAGATAAATGAGAGAATTTCTGATAACTGAAAAGAAACAGTGGACTAAACATGGACCTTTTTTCATAGATCTTCAGGAAATAGGAAGGAGGAAGTCAAGTGATGTCATCAGTGTGATTTTTTTTATTTTTTTTTTATTCCAAAATAAAAGACTTTTGTTAAGTGGTAACACCAGTGACACAACTCCAGGGGAGTATACACTTTGGGTGGCCGCAGTACATTATAAAAGTAGCTCAAAAAAACACAACTCACGGCTCTGTCATTTTTCTCGCGACTGCATTTTCAAAATAACCCAATTGTGCGGGAAAACCGTGACCCTGGCAACACTGGTTTGCTGTACCCTTATCACACAACGATAGATAACCTTCCGCACTGCAATGACGGCAAGAAGTTGGGGTCAAACCTTATCAAATGATTAATTTGCGTTAAAAAAAATATTAACGCGTTCAAATTTTTAGATTAATTGCATGCGTTAATGCGTTAGCGTTGACAGCCCTAATATATATATATATATATATAGGCTAGATAGATAGATAGATAGATAGATAGATGGATAGATATTAGGAAATAAAATTTCTCGTATCGTGGTCATATAAACACAACCCACCCATCCCGTATTGAACCATGTCAAATCTGGTCACCCTAATCAGAACACCACATCAGTCTAGAGCCAGCCTAGCAACCACCACATCCATCAGAACACCCTAGGAACCATCAGAACACCTGAAAGCAGCCCACCTGGTAACCAGCAAAACTGATCTAGTATCCATCAGAACACCCGAGGAACCATTAGAGGACCGTATCAGCATAGAACCCTAGCAACCACCAGGGCCAGTCTAGCATCCATCAGAACACCCTAGGAACCATCAGAACACCTAAAGCTAGCCTACCTGATAACTAGCAAAACTGGCCTAGCATCCATCAGAACACCCTAGCAACCGCCAAGACCAGTCTAGCATCCATCAGAACACCCTAGGAACCATCAGAACACCTAAAACCAGCCTACCTGGTAACCAGCAAAACTGGTCTAGCATCCATCAGAACACCCTAGCAACCACCAAGACCGGTCTAGCATCCATCAGAAGACCCTAGGAACCATCAGAACACCTAAAACCAGCCTACCTGGTAACCAGCAAAACTGGTCTAGCTTAACATCCATCAGAATACCCTAGGAACCACCAAAACCGGTCTAGCATCCATCAGAACACCCTAGTAACTAGGGATGCACCGAAATGAAAACTCTTGGCCGAAGCCGAACCCAAACAAAATGAAACACTGGACCGATGGCCAAAGACTGAACACCGTTTTTCATGTTGTTGTTGTTGTTGTTTTTCTCCATGTATTTTGCCATTTTTTTCACCATTACATAAATTAAATGGCCAAAATGTGCTTTTTATTATTTTGTCTTGCTTTACAAACAAATTAAAAAAAATCTATTAAAAAACAACAATTTAAAAAAACATTTATTTAACATTGAACATTCTAGCAGACATTCCAACAAAACACAATCTAACTTAAAATTAATATTATTTTGTGGCCATTTTGAGACCCCCTTCTTGAATCAGGCATGTATTTTTTTTAATGTAGAAATAAATGCAGCCTTGCAGAGCAGAAGAGACTTCTTTTAAAACATTAGAAAATACAGTATTACAGATCCCAATTTGAACACTGTGTGAATGTTACAATAATATTAATAGAGCTGTTGTAAGTATTATTACAACTTTTATTGTCTTTTTTATTTTATTTTACAGAACAAAAGTAAAATTACAATACTAACATTTCTGAATGTTAATGGAGTTCTTGTTTTTTCTCAGCTTTTATTTTGGCGGAAACCCACAGGCAGACCTGATTGCTTCTTTTTGTTGACCACAGCAGATTTATAAATGATTGTCATTACGAATTTGGGAAGATGTTTGTTGCACGTATCGCATTGTCACATAAAAATGTGACTGAGCAACTGACGAGTAACACTATTTCAGCAGATTTTCCCGCGCTTTGGACTTTGAACCCTGGCTAACAAGCAGATAGCGCTGAGAGAATACATGCAATTTGTGCATGTATTAAAAAACATAACATTCTGCAGTTTATTTACTAATTGTTTAAGGCCATTTTGCGATTTCAATCATCCTACAGTAACCAGCAACAACCACCCCTTCCTCTTCTTATCGAAGACATGCGATGCAGTACTAAACAGTCTCTCGCTGTCAGTGCTTGTCATGCATCTCTCTCAGACAGTTTTAAATGCTTCCACACTGCCGACATGTTTGCTGCACTGCGTGCAGCGTGCGCCTCTCACTCTACGCTGGTCTTTTCGCTTATTCGGTTAATTTAGTAATAATTTCGGTTATCATTTCAACTATCAGAAAAGCCTAGGAACCACCTAGAACTGGCCTTACTACTGTCCTGAACACCCTAGCAACCACATAGCAATGTGCTAAGCCCCACAGAACACTTTAGTGACCACAAAGCAACACATTGGCAGCCGCTCACAGAGCACTGCGACGATGACTTCAGCAAAAGTACGCACTAGAAAGCATACTTATATCTAATTATGGAATTCTGATGAATTGTGGGATTTTATCTGCCCACCACTAACCAATCACAGACAAGCAGAACATCCAGAGAAGGTGTTCACAAGAAAAAGTGCATTAGGAATAAACTCAAATGAAGGTTTAATCCCAGTGTTACCTGAACTGACAGCCCACAATGGAGAAGTGCTGCCCTATCTCTGCCCTGCAGCCGTCGCCCTCGCTCAACAGAGGCGACTCAGCAGCATAGGAGAAATCTTATTAGTGTGCACCGGTGATATTATTCACTATCTGCCATAGACAACACAGAATAGACAATAATGCTACAAAATATGCTTGTTTGTTCTCGTGCCGCCTCCAGAGATACAGCATAAACTTTTATTAAACAGGCACAAATCTGCTACTGGATTGTCTTGTGAGTATGCAGGGGTTGCTGCTCTGGTAATTACCCTTGGTTCGGTCTGCTATCATGGTAGAGGCAACAGATCAACCTTCTTTTATTAAAACAATGTTTTTTGTTATTTTTGAGGAAAAAAATAATCATTGATTTACTGCTTATTAATAATTGTTTTTTTTTCTCCCAAATTAAAGTAATTTGTTGTGATGAATATATATATATACAGTGGGTACGGAAAGTATTCAGACCCCCTTAAATTTTTTCAATTTTTTTATGTTGCAGCCTGATACTGCAATTGTTTAAATTCATTTATTTTCTCATTAATCTATACTCCGTACCTCATAATGACGAAGTGAAAACAGGAATTTAGAAATGTCTGTAAATGTATTAAAAATAAAAAACTGAAATATCCCATTTACGTAAGTATTCAGACCCTTTGCAACAAAACTTGAAATTTAGCTCAGGTGCCTCGCATTTCTCTTGATCATTGCTGAGATGTTTCTACACATTGATTGGAGTCAAATTAAATTGATTGGACATGATTTGGAAAGGCACACACCTCTCTATAAAAGGCCTCAGAGCTGACAATGCATATCAGAGTGAAAACCATGAGGTCAAAGGAACTGCCTGCAGAGCGCAGAGACAGGATTGTATTGAGGCACAGATCTGGGGAAGGCTACAAAAAAAATCCTGCTGCACTGAAGGTTCCCAAGAGCACAGAGCCTTCCATAATTCTACATAATGTAAGACGTTTGGACCAACCAGGACTCTTCCTAGAGCTGACCTCCTGGCCAAACTGAGCAATTCATGGAGAATGGCTTTGGTTATACTGGTGACCAAGAAGCTGATGGTCACTCTAGTTGAGCTCCATGATCATATTTGGAGATAGGAGAAACCTACTGAAGGACAAACATCACTGCAACACTCCACCAATTTGTGCTTTATGGCAGTGTGGCCAGACTCAATCCTCTCCTCAGTGAAGACACATGAAAACACACTTGGAATTTACAAAAAAGCACCTAAAGGACTCTGAAAAACAAGATTCTCTGGTCTGATGAACCTCAATTCCATGCATCATGTTTGAAAGAAACTAGCTCTGCTCATCATCCAAAAAGTAAAGTGTGCTGGTAGCAGCCTCATGCTGTGGGGCTGTTTTTCAGCAGCAGGGACTGAGGGACTCGTCAGAGTAGAAGAAAAGCTCAGTAAACCAAAATATTGAGAGAGCCTTCATGAAAATCCAGTCCAGAGCATTCAGAACCACAGACTGGGCAGAAGGTTCACCTTCCAACAGGACAATGACCCCAAGCACATAGCCAAGGCAACACAGGAGTGGCTTAGGGACAACTCTGTGAATGTCTTAGAATGGCCCAGCCAGAACCCTGACTTGAACCCTATCGAACATCTCTGGAGAGACCTGAAAATGGCTGTCCACCGACGGTTCCCATTCAACCTGACCGAGCCTGAGAGGATTTGCAAAGAAGAATAGCAGAAAATCCCCCAATCCAGGTGAGCAAAGCTTGTTGCGTCATACCTAAAAAGACTTGGCTGTAATTGCTGCCAAAGGTGCTTCAACTAAGTACTGAGTAAAGGGTCTGAATACTTATGTAAATGTGATATTTCAGTTTTTTCTTTTTAATAAATTTACAGACATTATTAAAATTCTGTTTTCACTTTGTCATTATGAGGTACGGCATGTAGATTAATGAGAAAAAAGAATTTAAACAATTGTAGTATCAGGCTGCAACATAAAAAAATTGAAAAAATTCAAGGGGGTCTGAATACTTTCCGTACCCACTGTGTATATATATATATATATATATATATATATATATATATATATATATATATTAACAAAACTGATTTCCTGCTTATTAAAAGTTATTGTTTCTTTCAAATCAAAGTAATTTGTTGCATCCAAAAAATAAACAAACAAGTATTTTGACAAAGCTGATTTAATGCTCATACATATTTATTGATCATTCCAACAAACCAAAATAATTTGTTGCAATCAGAGTAAACAAACAAACAAACAAACAAATATTTTAACAGAACTGATGTACTGCTTATTAATAATTGTTTGTTCCACCAAATCAAACCAAAGAATAAACAAACAAAGATATTTTACCAAAACTGATTTACTGCTTATAAATAATTATTGTTTGTTCCTCCAAATCAAAGTAATTTGCTGCAACCAAAGGATAAACAAACAAAAATATGTTAATAAAACTGATTTACTGCTTATTAATAATCATTGTTTGTTCTACCAAATCAAACCAAAGAATAAACAAACAAAAATATCTGAATAAAACTGATTTACTGATTACTGTTATTGTTTGTTCCACCAAATCAAAGTAATTTTTTGCAACCAAAGAATAAAAAAAGAAGAAACAAAGAAAAGAAACAAAACTGATTTTTTGCTTTATAATAATTATTGGTTATTCCATCAAATCAAAGTAATTGGTTATAACCTTCCCAAAAAATAAAAATAAAATAATAATAATAATAATAATAATAATAATAATATATAAATAAAACTGATTTACTGCTTATTAATAATTATTGTTGGTCCCACCAAATCAAAGTAATTTGTTGCAACCAAAGAATAAACATACAAACAAATACAAATATTTTAACAAAGCTGATTTACTGCTTGTTAATAATTATTGTTTGTTCCACCAAATCAAACCAAAGCATAAACAAATAAAAATATTTTAATAAAACTGATTTACTATTAATAATTATTGTTTGTTCCACCAAATCAAAGTAATTTGTTGCAACCAAAGAATAAAACTGATTTATTTCTTTATAATAATTATTGTTTAGTGTTTATTCCACCAAATCAAGGTAGTTGGTTACAACCCTCCCAAAAAAGACACTAACAAAAATATTTTAACAATCTGATTTACTGTTTGTAAATAATTATTGTTTATTCCCTATTCTATTTATTCTCAACCCCAATGTCTATGTCAATAAGTCTTGATTTCAGGACTGTAAACTGTCATGTGGTGCAATGATATTTGTAAAAATGAAACGTATATATTTAAAAACTTTTTTGAAAATAATGTGTGTGTGTAATCACACATACTGTATTCAAGTTGTAAGGAATATATATGTTATTTTTGATGTGATTGTTGCATCACATGACATTTTTAGAGTCAATAAATTGAAACCTTTCTTGAAAATCATATTAAAAAAAAAAAGTTCAAAACCATAATAAACCAACATGAATGCCAAGAGCACATTTCTAAGAATCTGCCATGTGTTAAACTAGATTTTTCCTTGTCTTTCTCATGGACACTCTTATTCGTTATTGACCTTTTACAATACAAACATCAATGTCATGAAATATTGTTTGCTTTTCCACGACTTTTTTTTCTCTCTGCCTAGTGGGGCATATTCTGATTTTGCTTCGCTCTGCGTGTTTATGTGCTGTTTTGATTTTTTCCTCTTCCCTAATGCACTGCTGCATTATCTATATTCCACAGTATAATAAGCCTCCCCTCCCCAGCACTGACACAAAACCATATTTCACCCGGAGCCATTCACCTTGGAGGGATAGGAAGGATAGATCATATAGCCGGTGCTGTAGATTTGTGGGAAATGGGAAGACGTCGTGGATGCCACATCCTGATACCCCCTCCATGGCTCAGGCCATTTGATGCATGGAGAGGGTCGACATGCCTGACATACAGTAAATCAAGCACTCTTGTGCACACTCTACTCCTTAGTCTGTTTTTTTTTCTCACTCTCTCTCTCCTTTGCCGGATGAGGGAAAGCAGGTGTAGGTCCTCCTGCCATACTTGTTTGGACAGAGATGAAGAGTACATCTGAGGAGAGAGATTTTCCAGGTACCGTGTCACTAAATGCATAATGGCTGCCAAAAAAACCCTGTAGGAGCAGATGTTATTGCTCCACCAATCCCTCCTCGCCTCGTTTTTGAATCTGTCTGTTTCGGTGGATTTTGTGCCTTTTGATTTTTTTTTTTTTTTTTTTGCATCAGTAACTTTTTCTGGACATCTTCTGTTTTAAAGCTTGTTCTACAATAACTGTCCCCTATATGAGAAAATACACAATCCAATTCAGTATTTTTGTATTATTTTGCTAGTAAAAATGTAATTTTTAAATCAAGATAAATGTACATAAGAATCAATAGGGTAGATAAACTATAAAACCTTATTTAATTTTGCTCGTCTAGTTACACTACTTTTTAGGTCAAAATTATGGGGTATGTCTGATTTTATTGTTATTTTATTATTATTATTTTTTTTTTTTTTTCAAGAATGTAATACTTGTATTCAGCTAGGATGCATAAAACGGTTTAAAAGTGGTAGTCAAGACATTTATAATGTTACAAAAGGTTTCTATTTCAAATAAATGCTGTTCTTTTGAACTTCCTATTTGTCAAAAAATCATGACAAAATAAAAAGTAATAATAATAATAGTTAATAATAAAAAAGACTAGATTATGGACTGCTTAAAAATTCAGCTTTGTCATCACATGAATAAATTACATTTTAAAATTAAATGTTATTTTAAGTTGTAATAATACTTCAAAGTATTGCTGTATTTTTGATCAACTACATATAGCCTCAAAAATATAAAAAATCCTTACCAACCCCAAATTTAAACAGCAGTGTATTTATCATGTTTTAAGTGATTTTTTGTGGAATATCCTCGCTAATCTTTACCTTATTTTGAAAATAAATGACAAAAAAAGTCATCATAAAAATGGTTCATATGGCTTGTACACGTTACATATAATGACTTTATGTGATAAATGTTTAAAATTTAAGTCGTTAAAACTCTTGACTTATGCTTCCCTTTGGCGTATTCATGAGAGAACTAAATGTCCAATTTATGAAAGACTTGTTTGTTTGAGTCATTTCTTATTAATGAATCCACTGATCCAGTGCACAGAACCAGTATGAATGATTCATTCCTGAATCAGATTGTTCAGATTCTTGAGAATCAGACTGATTCATGAATCACCCACTGATTCAAGGATTTTCAACAAACCTAAATTTACTCAGAACTACAGCATGGCTTCAGAAGACTTGAAATATATAGGGCCAGATTTAATAAAGAGGGCAAATTAGTGTTAGAGCGCAATTCCATAAAAGCGCTGATGGGTGGGATAATTTCCATAATGACCATAATGACTACCAAGAGCAGCGCAAATTACCGCCTGCTTTAAGGCATGCTTTTTTGGGGTGTTAAATAATGACGCAAATGCCGGTAATTTGACGAGTGTAAATGTTAGTAAATCGCGTTGCGTGATTCATTTTAATACTCTCCTCCTATAAATTTTGCGTCTGAAAGGGAAACTCCTAGGTCAGGCACAAAAATAACTGTCCACACATTTCGTCGCTAATTCTTCACTGCACGTCTTTAGTAAATCCTGACAATACTATTTTAACCCCAAAAGACGGTTTGCACTGATGCAAACTGTTAGTAAATCTGGCCCATAGTGTACAGGTTTGGATTATTTTCATTACATTTTTATAGTTTTGTTTTGTTCTGTTTCGTTTTGTTTTTTAGTACAACAATGGAAAAAGTGACCAGCATATTATTAAAAATGTCTCCTTTTGTCTTCTGTAGAAAAAAAAAAAAGTTACACAGATTTGGACAACATAGGCTCATTGGAAATACATGCCTCCACATACATTTCTGCAACACCGTAAAAATGAGGCAGTAAAACTCCAACAAATTTTGTTCCTTTTCACACAAAGTATGATTTATAGGTACAGAGTTTTCTTTAATAAAGGCTAATTTTCACACAATTACTTGCAGAATATTATGTTATGACTTCAAAACAATTTTAACATCCTGCACGATTTGAAAATTGTCGTCACATATAATGCTTCATATGCATGAGTTTTCAAATTCAGCGTCTAAAAACGCAGCAATATGTGCCTGTACCAACATAATAAAAAGATGCCACAGTCACGTATTGAACGTGTGTTTTAACGCCACTCTCTGGACATTTCACTTTGAAACTGCAGTGAAACGTGCAGTAAGGTACGTATTACAGTGTTGCAGAAGTGTAGAGGCACGTATTTTCATGAGCCTTGGTTGGATTTGGAACGACATGAGGATGAGTAAATTAAGTTGAATTTTGAACCCTACTGGCAAATAGTGTAAATACACAAGAATATATTTCAAGATTCAATGTATATTTTACATGATTCTCAACAATTCATGCAACAGCACCTTGAAACCGTGCCCGTTCTATTTGCAGAGTCGCAATCATTCCAGAACAAGCTGTACTGCTATTCATGTATGCATCTGACTTGCTATTATGCGCTGAAAAATCATGTTTGGCTTATGGCTGTTTCTGGATACCCTGAAGATGAATTAAGACTCGAGGCCCAGAGTGTCAGCAGAAGTGTGGGAGAGGAGCGCAGTGATAGCAGCATAATGCAGAGGCTGAGAAACCAGAAGAATGGGAACAGGTACAGCAGGATTCACGGCGTCTCGGCAGAACAGCAGAGCATGACAGTTAAAGGCGGTCTCATTAATAATCTAAATGAAACCGAATCAAGAGATACTTAAGACGGCAGAGTAAGGGAAATGTAGGATGATTTTGGGAAAGGCGGGGGGTGACTGTAGATGATTAATCGTTATGCCAGGCACCAAATGAAACTGCTTGCCTGTGGTAGGCTGTGAGAAACCGTCCACGGGAATCATCACCCTCCTTTGCAGTGGTTGACTTTGGATAAGCCAGCAAGCGTGAGTGTTACAGATAAAAATCTTGGTTTAATTGACTGTCCTTCAGGTCAGATTCACTGTCTTGGTGGTGATTAGTACATTGATGCCCACTGACAGGTCTTGGAACCCAATCTGGAACCTTTCTGCAGGTTTTCACCTAAAAAATGGTGGTTTGGCACTGGAAAAATTTACTAAAACCTGCTGGTCTCAAACCAGGAGCCAGTGGCTCCCATTATATTTAATGAATCTGTCTGCACTTCAAAGGCCTGATGCAGAGCACATTCCATTGATGGACATTTCAGTTCCTGTTTTTGTTTTGCTACAAATCTACTCCAGCTGCTTTATGTTTTTGACAGAAATAAGTTTTTTTAGACATCTAAATTCAATTTATTTCATAAATTCAAATTCTGACCATTATATCAATTAATTATAATTTAAATATATATTTTATTTTATTACATTAATAATATCCATAATAATATGTAGCAATATGTATGCAATATGTAGCGATTCACAAATTATATATGTATATGTATATATGTGTGTATATATATATATATATATATATATATACACACACACACAGTCATGTTAAAAAGTTAGGACACCCAATTGAATTCCACAGTTTCCCATATCAGAACATAATAAAAATTTATCTGGTCCTTGGCAGGTCTTAAAATTTGGAAAATAAAGCCTCAGATGAACAAAAACACAGGACATATCACACCTGTCATTATTTATTTAGTAAAAATAAAGCCAAAATGGAAAAGCCATGGGTGACAAAGTTAGGACACCCTTACTGTTAACATAGGAATTAAGAGGGTAAGTAACAGTCAGGCACTGCTAATCAAATGCCTTTGATTAACTGTGCATCAGCAAGTGTGAGTACCTCTATAAAAGCAGAAGTTTAGGCAGTTTGTCTTCAGGTGTGTGTAAACACAATGCCAAAGAGGAAAGACATCAGCAATGATCTTAGAGAAACAAATGTTGCTGCCATCAATCTGGAAATAGTAATATGGCTATTTCCAAACAATTTGAAGTCCATCATTCCACAGTGAGGAAGTTTATTCACAAGTGGAAGACATTTGAGACAGGCACCAATCCTCCCAGGAGTGGACATCAGAGCAAATTCACCCCAAGATCAGACCGTGTAATGCTCAGAGAAATGGCAGACAACCCAAGAGCTTCACTGCAGGCTCTACAGGCCTCAGTTAACATGTTAAATGATAATGTTCATGACAGTACAATCAGAAAAATATGGGACAAGTATGGCATGTTTGGAAGGCGTGCCAGAAGAAAGCTGCTTCTATCTAAAAAAAAAAACATGGCAGCACAGTTTAGGTTTGCAAAGTTGCATCTGAACAAACCATAAGACTTCTAGAACAATGTCCTTTGAACAGACGAGACCAAAGTGGAGATGTTTGGCCATAATACACAGCGCCACATCTGGTGAAAGCCAAAAGAGCATATCAGCACAAACACCTCATACCAAAAGTCACACATGCTGGCAGAGGGCTGATGATTTTGGGCTTGTTTTGTAGCCACATGTCCTGGGCACCTCACAGTCACTGAACCGACCAGATAACTTTTCATTATGTCCTGATGCAGAAAACCATGGAATTCAATAGGGCGTCCTAACTTTTTCACTTGACTGTATATATATATATATATAATGAAAACTATGCATATTAGTCTATAAAAATATTTTATTTTATTTTTCACAGCTGACTTTGACAATGTTCAGTCAGACATTTTAATGTACAATTATATTTAATGTAGACATTTAAAAATATTCAATATAATTATTTAAATACATTTAAATACGTAAAAATGTAAACAATAACATACAGCAATCAGTTCACAAATATGATTTCTATTTCTATATATATTTAGAATTCTATTTCTGTATTTCTATTCTATATATTTAGAATAATTTTCCAGACAGAAATAATGGTGTCTTTGTTTAAATCCCTTATTTTACCTATCAAATTATAGGAATATGCAATTTTATGCCTTTAATTTGATTAAAATGTTAAAAAATAATAATAATTTAATAATTATTACATTATTAATAAATTGATTAAAAAATAATTATCTTAATTTGGAAGTTAAAATATGTTCTCAAATCTAGCAATATAACAAAAATCTAGCAATATAACAAAAATAAAGATACAAATATTTCATATTATTGCTAAATATGTAGTAATATTTGATTTATTTAGAAACATAGTTATTTAGTAGCATAGTTATTTATGTCTTTATTTGGCTCTTAAGTCAGTAGAAATCAGGGTGCAACAACCAGAAACTGTCCAGACCCTGTGATAAGGATGCTCCACTGAGGTCCTCTATCTTGTAGCCTATTCAGTGAGCCTGCGGTAGAGCGGGTCTACCCAAAAATCGTTTGTCCCAGCCCTTGAATTTCAGACAGGCCCTGAGTGCTGACCTAGATCAGTTAATCTCCACTATGTTTTGACATCAAGACTAATTTCAAAGTTCCTTCTAGGAACACAGTTAATTTGTTTTTTGGCATAACAGCGTCTTGACGAAGGCTTTCCGAGTTTGTTTCTTTGTCTTATCTCGCGGACACTGGCAATAACTGATAACAGTTACCGCCTCTCTCTAAAGACCCTCTGTGTGTCCAGCGGTTTAGGGCGACGTCAGTAACGCTAATTGAAGGGATCGAGCGAGCCAGAGAATATCCCGGGCCTTTCAGGCATCTGGAGGAGCTTCCATCTCAAGTGCGCCATCGCCACGATTATCTTCACTTCCTTATTAACGCTGCGATCTAATGACTAATGACTGCAGTGGCGCTCCCGCATTTGGATTCTCGCTTTTGCAGAGACAACTCGCCGGCGGCCCGGTCGCTAATGCATCTGTGGGCGTAATGAAAACTTTGTGCATCAACAATCAACTATTACCAAGGAGATTCTCCAGCCATGAGGTTTGGAAATGGCTTTTGGGGTAAGAGAGCTTCCCCCTGCACAGAATTAATCTGCCTAATGTATTTAGCTTGAACACAGATAACCACTCCAGCAAACCAGTCCTCTTTCTTGAGTTCAGTTAAGGACACTGTAAAAAGAGATGGGAGAAAATGGAGTGCTAATATGAAAGTAGAGTACTTCTATTTTCTAAACACCCCATTCATTAACAAGTGCCTCGCTTTCTGGCTTACTGCGACATCTAAAGTAATTACAATAATGGAAGGGACTGTATTGAGTGTAGTGTGTTATTTGATCAGGATTCATTTTAGTGAAATGATGTGGGTTTATCTACAAAGCCAGCGTTCATCAATTAAGCGGCTGAAGTGAAATACTCCTGTTCATATTTCGCCTTTAAAATGAAGGCCATTTGAAACTGCACATAATTATCAAGATGAAGAACACCAATATGGAACCATTATGATTTTTTTTTTCTTCTAGGTCAGGCAGGTTTACTCTCTAACAGTGGTAGCAGTCCATCAATAAATGGTTCAACTTTTTGCCTGAAGGAAAATAAAATTGCAGCAAAAAACCCCACGTCCACTTGCATTGAAGGACGGACGCTAGCCATATCCAGCCATATATGATAGATTTAAAAAATATATACATTTCCATAAATATTCTATCCAAAATGTAGAATAATAGAATAATAAATAAAATAATAGAAGAAATTATTAAATTAATTATTTTATAATAATTATATTCCATTATAAATAAACATTTTTAATATAATATTTGTCTAGCAGTATCATTCTTGTCATTTGTGTGTGTGTGTGTTTGAAAATATAATTTATTAAAAATGTTAAATGAAATAAATAAAATAAATCATAAATTCTAAATCTAAAAAATATTATAAATAATAAAATATTGTATTGAAATATTATTCTATTGAGCAACTTGAGCGATTAATAATAATTGAATAATATTGCATTTATAAATATTATAAATAACAATATTATTATATATTTGCAATAACAGTTATTGTGTCATTATTTTAATTATTTCATTGTGTTGTTGTTAATATTTTATTATTATTATTATTGTTATTGTTATTATTATTATTATTATTATTATTAAACATTTTTTTTGTAACAATTAAATTACAAGTATAAATATTATGAACAATTATTATACAATTGTAATATTTATCAACGTGTTATTTCATAAATGTATATTTAATTGTTAGTTAGTTAGTTAACTAGTTAGTATGGAACAGCTTGGGTATATAATTATATTACATTTATAAATATTATAAAAAACAATAATATTATTATATATTTGCAATACTAGTTATTGTGATCTTATTTTATTAATTATTTCACTGTGTTGTTAATATTTCATATTAAACTATCTTTTTTGTATGATTTATTAATAATAACAAGAATATTTTTTAAATATAAAATATTATTTGATTATGTTATAACCATTATTTAATTGCTAATAATTACATTGTCTTATAAATAAATATGTTGTATATAATATATATATATATATATATATATATATATATATATATATATATATATATATATATAATATCTAAGTAGCAGTGTTATTCTTGTAAGCCAAATGACTGATGAAAATGTTTGTTGATAGAACGCTTTTTGCTTTCATGTAGTTTGACAAATTTTTTTCATCATGTTGTCAACTAAAAGGACTAAAATTATATGTCATTTCAGTCAGAGTGAAATGGACTAAATATAATAAATGTGACATGATAAAATATTGACTAAAGGACATTTTTGTCAGGAAAGAAATAATGTGACAACATATTGCATGGCATGTTTTTGTTGTTGTTGTTTTCTTTTCTTTTTTTCTTTTGTCGACTCTCTTTTCAACAAGAAAAAATACTGTAAGAAAACAAGGACAGAAGTAAATTATTTTCTAGATCTCCTAATCACTTTTCTATGAATAAAATGATCTGCTTGACTAAAATGCATGTTTTCAAAGGGAGTTTATTTATTTCAGTATTCATGTGCAGTCCAGTGTGTGTAGACATCTATAGAGCTTTTCTTCCGCTGTTTTCTTAATTTGAGCAGGACAGAGAGGACAGCAGCCTGTTGACAGTTAAAGTCTGCAGCTGGAGATTCTTTAACAAGCACATTACAGTCTACTGCTTGTGAAGGTGACTTCCATTTCTGAGAAAATGATTTTTGAATGTACTGTAGATTGTGATGGCACCTCACGTCTGAGAGCATGGAACGACACAAGTATGTCAGATTTGTTTTGAAAGAGCGAGAATGAAATACTGACCTGACAATTCAATCTAACAAGCCAGGATATTTGCTAAAATCCTAGTTTATATGTGTTTGTGTCCCTTAAGCGCTATCACACAAGGACACCTGCTACCCGCCAAAGAGTCCCTTCCTTTAAGAGGTTCAACAGCGTGTTAATGGTGTGTGTTGTTCATTGGTGGTGTTACAGCCTCAAGAAAAGCATTAGGTGGTTACTAAGGCAAGCATCACTATTTCTACTGCTCAAACCAATAACTCGTCCTGCATCATTTGTGCTAAACACATGAATGACACCTCAAAATTGTAAATTGTGGAGAGATGGTGTGGTATTGTCTTTCTAAGTGACTTGCAATTTTGCCTGAAAGTCAATATAGGCAAGAAGTCCTCACACTGAAGAAATAACATCAGCCATAGAGACCAAAACATCATAGTATGTGTGTTTGTTTGTTTGTTTGTTTATTTGTTTATTGAACAGCTTAAGCATTTAATAATAATTTAATTATATTATATTTATAAATATTTTAAACAACAATAATTATTATATACATTACAATTATTATATATTTGCAATACCAGTTATTGTAATTATTTTATTAATTATTTCATTGTTGTTGTTAATATTTCATAGTAAACTATCTATTTTGTATGTATCACTAATAATAATAATAATAATAATTATTATTATTATTATTATTATTATTGTCATCATCATCGTTGTTGTTGTTAAACATTTATTGTTTGTTTTATAACAATTAAATTATATATAAATATTATGAACAATATAATATAAATATTATAAATATAAGTATAAATATTTATAAATATTACGAATATTATTATAGAAATATAAATATTATGAACAAGTATAAATATTATGAACAATTATTATACAATTTAAATATTAATCAAAATGTTATTTTATAAATGTTGATTGATTGATTGATCCATCCATCCATCCATCAATTGATGGAACAGCTTGAGCGTTTAATAATAATTTAACTATATTTCTAAATATTATAAACAATAATATTGTAATATATTTGCAATACTGGTTGTTATTTTATTAATTATTTCATTGTGTTGTAGTTTATATTTCATATTAAACTATCTATTTTGTATGATTTATTAACAACAACAATTTTTTTTATAACAATTAAATTGCAAGTATAAATATTATGAACAATTATTATATAATTGTAATATTTATTTATTTATTTATTTATTTGATGGAACAGCTTGAGCATTTAATAATAATTGAATTATATCATATTTCCAAATATTATAAACAACTATAATATTATTATACATTTGCAATACTAGTTATTGTGTTATTAATTATTTCATTGTGTTTTTGTTAATAATTCATATTAAACTATCTATTTTGTATGATTTATTAATAATAACAATTATTAGTGTTAGTATTGTTGTTGTTGTGTAACATGTATTGTTTGTTTTATAACAATTACAAGTATAAATATTATGAACAATTATTATATAATTGTAATATTAATATGTTTTGATTTTATAAATGTATATTTAAATGTCATTTATTTGTTTTATTTTTTGTTTATAGTAGTTATAATAGTTGTTGTTATTGTCATTAAACAGTTATTGTTAATTTTATAATATTTCAGTTATATTGTAATTATACATATTATGAATTATTACATTATTATTAATTGCAATGTTGCTTATTATTTTATTATTGCTTTATCAATTGTTATTTCACTGTTATTATTTTTAAATATTCAAATTATCTTTTAATAAGTAAATGATATGTTTGTTTTTTAAAATAATTAAAAAGTGCTATTACAGATATAAAATTATAATAACAAGTATCATGCTGCATCATAATATTAACTAATCTGTCATCTGGTATTGGTTAGGGTACAGTAGTGATTCCCGGGAAGCAGTGAGTTAAAATCACTCACCCACTGCAGAGCTCATTTTTGGCCAGAGCTCCTTAGCTGTCCCATCCACAGCTGTTGCTTAAAGACCCTAATGAAAACTAGACAACTAACATCATTTTTACACATCAGTATTTTCAGAACAAACATTGTATCGGTCGGAACTGATCGACCATAACTTTGACCAAAGCTGATAAAATGTTAACATCTGTGTTCTCCTAACAATGCATGAAATGTGATTATATGGAGATAAGCTGAATAATGTGTGACTCAGGGGTCAAAACTAATCTAAATTGGAATCGCTTCATCCCTTGGGCTCTATGACAAAACACCAAGGTGAGATGATTTCGGCTGACTCACAATATAGCCTTTGATTGGATTTTTTGAGTCAGGGTGGGGCAGAGGATAAATTAACACAAACCTTCTGGACGATCTGCAGACATGCTCATTTTAATAATTTGCAAACCTCACCTCCTTCACAAATGTTTCTACATCCTTCTCTTGTTTTTTTTTGTTTTTGTTTTTTTCTTTCTCATATTTCAAATCACATCAAATGATTAAGGACAAATTCTGACAAGTTTTGCATCTTAAAAAAGAGATGCAAAAAGTTACTCTAAGAACATTTTTACAGTATATAAAATATTAAAGGAATAGTTCACTCAAAAAATGAAAATTTGCTACAAATTTACACTCAGGCCATCCAAGATGTAGATGAGTTTGTTTCTTCATCAGAACAAATTTGGAGAAATTCAGCATTACATCACTTGTTCACCAGTGTATCCTCTGCAGTGAATGGGTGCCGTCAAAATGAGAGTCCAAACAGCTGATAAAAAAAATCCACAAGTAATCCACACAACTCCAGTATGTCAGTTAGCATCTTGTGAAGCAAGAAGCTGCATGTTTAAAAGAAACAAATGCATCTTTAATATGTTTTTAACTTCTGGCTAAAATACGAATCCTCTAATATTGCTTTCTCTAGTGGAAAAGTTGTCTCCTGATCTGAATCAGGAGAGAAATATACACAGATCAAGCTCTGTCCAAAACAGCTCTAAACAAAGATGTTGGTGGATTTTGTTGTGAGAGGACAACAGAGGATGGAGTTTATCATTGGAGAAAGCATTATTATGGATTGTGGACTCTTGTTTTAGTTTTAGCTTTAGTTCAGGTACCTTAACAATGGAATTATTTCTTACAAACATGAAGCATTTGTATTTACAAGGTGTTAATTGAGTGTTAACTGGAGTGGTGTGGATTAGTTGTGGATTATTGTGATGTTTTTATCAGCTGTTTGGACTCTCATTCTGACGGCACCCATTCACTGCAGAGGATCCATTAAAGTGCCCCTATTATGGGTTATGAAAGGTTCATATTTTGGTTTTGGGAGTCCCCATCCCCAACAACAAGTTGACATGCATGCAATGTCAAAAAACACTTTCATTGTCTTATAATACGCATTTATTTTTACCTTATTTGCTCAACGACCCCCGAACGATTCGCTCAACGATTCATTTTTCCAAACCCTTCCTCTGCGTGACGCTAATCCGCGGTGGTCAGATTGGTCGATTTCATTTTCATTTCATCATGCCTGTAATGCCTGATAAAGTAGCGTTTTGTGAGTGCAGTACTGCTTTGTGTACAGCAGTTACCGGGGAAACGGCTATTTTTACCGCTCCAAAAGCGGCATCTAGTGGCAAAGAATGAATTTGCAGTTTCAATCAGACCAACGCGAAAATCAAGTTTTCCCAGGTCTGCGCGCGCAACAAGTGGGCGGGCAATATGTTAACGTTTCATGTTGACTTCAACATGAAAAGACTTAGGATTGGTTTTAAAAACGACTCGTTTCAATGATTCAGAGTCGACTCTTTCTTTTGAGAGACAATAACTTTATACAAGGTGCACTTTCAGATTTAAAACTTTGCAGGATGTTTTCATTCACTTAGAGCTGTGTTACACACTGCATGAAAGGTAATTTTCAAAAATCCATATTAGGGGAACTTTAATGAGCAGGTGATGGAGTTCATTTCTCCAGATCTATTCTGATGAAGAAACAAACTCGTTTTGTATGTCCTGAGGGTAAACTGTTCAGTAAATTTTTCATTTTCAGATAAACTCCTTGAAGGAGGATGCCTGTCGTAGGTGTTGTTGTCATCATTTCATTTGTTGCTTTTGGGAGATGCTGAGTTTAAGCCCTACGGTGCGACACATGTTGTTATTGGTGGATACTGCTGGGAGCTGGTGGGGAATGCCAACCTGTAGGATATATACCCACCAGCTTTGTTGTATGCTATAGGGAAACCGGAGGGTGCTTGTGATCTTTAAATCGGCCAACATGACGCTTGGGCCCTGTGGAGAAATGATATGTGAGGGACCCTTCCCACGCCGCAGAGCCCTATGGGATGTCGTATTTTCTCCAGAGGCACGTCAATGGATGTGAGGAGCGCTTTATAAAAGCGGTTATTTCAGATGCTTTAAGCATCTTAAGCTTCAGTTATCAAATCAAACTCCCCATACATCCGCTAAACAGAGAAAAGTTTTTCACTGTTAAAGGTCTGAGGTCTGGAGAAGTTCACGGAGCTTCATTCAGCAGAGATTCTTTCATGAAAAAAATCCATTTTCCACCACCGTCTCGTGTCTAAACGCGGCTTTATCAGAACAAACGGATGATGCCAACCACCGCCATGAGGATGATTTTACTCATCCGCATTGTGTTTATTTATTTGTTTATTGTTTTGTTTACTGCCTAAAGCAGTAGGTATTTGTCTTTGTACTTTCATGAATAATGCAGCTCGCTTCCTGGGATTGATGATCTTTAACTTCCTTGACTTTCATCCATATGCTTATATATTCATTTATCTATGCTACCATTCCATTACCAGGGGGGAATGAGGTATCTGAGGATGCCGCCAATGTGTCAGCAGGGAAGTTTTGTGCCATTTTACCTGACAGTTGGATTTCTGTTACCCGCAGATGGTTTGAAATTTTAGATTTAAATTCAGCCATGCTCTGAAATCAGAATTATTCAGTTCAAGGTAAATACACTCAGTAAGGTCGTTGCGGCGATTATATAAGTATAAACAAGCAACAGCCTGCAATTGAAATCTTGAAATTTTCTGGGGAAAGAAGCTGGATACACAAAAACAAATAAATATAGGCCTATACACCTCAAAAGTCATTATTGAAGCATACTATCAAATAGTAATTTTGTCTTATTTTATGTAAAAATAATTATAAAACTTGAAAACAAACTCTCTCTATAAATGTCTAACTTTTAAATGTGTATATACACTATATTGCCAAAAGTATTGGGTCGCCCCCTTCTAATGAACATGTTTGACTACTTTAGTAATTTCTATGAGTACAAATCTTAATGTTAAAGCATATAATGATATTCTAGGAAATTGTGTGCTTCTAATATTATAGCAACAGTTTGGACAGGACCCTTTTCTATTCTAACATGACAATGCCTCTGTGTATAAGGCAAGGTTCAAAAAGAAAATTACTGATTCAGTCAGTGTGGAAGAACTTGAATGGTCTGCATAAAACCAAGTCCTAATCCCAGTTTAACACCTCTGGTATGACTGTAAATGCAGGCCTTGAGCCAAAAACTCAAATGACTTGCCAACAAATGACTTGTACATACACTATATAGACAAAAGTATTGGGACACCCCCTTCTTTAGAACAGAAAAATGCACTTCCAAATCTGTGGCAACAATGATGGGAACATAATTCATGTATTTAAAAATTGTATTTCCATCTCTGTTACAACAGTTTTGGAAGTGTCTAAAATGACTGTACCCATATGTACAGTTGAGATTTGAAGCTCGTGGCAGACATGCCCAAGAGATGATTCGCCTTGTGATTGGCTGAATGTTAGTTCACTCAAATCTAAGTAACAAATCAGAGAACACAGGGGGAAATATTGGCGATGGGTCAAAAAAATTGCGGGGGACAGAATCACCTGTTTCTAAAAGATAACCAAACAGTTTATTTTCCCACTGACTTCCATTGTATTTTTTTTTTTTTTTTTTTTTTTTCCATTTAATGAAAGTTAGTAAGAACCAAAACTCTACCAGCTACCTACAATCTTCAAAATATCTTCTTCTGAGTTCAGCAGAAAGAAAGTTATACAAGTTTGGAGTGACATGAGAGGATTAAAGGTTGACAGATTTTTCATTTGTGGGTGAACTATTCTTTTAAGATCAAGTTGTTTGGGGCAAACATCCTTTTATCAAACATTTTTGGGGTTCTGCATGAACAAAAACTTTTTACTCTTAGTTGAAATATCGAAGTCTGTTAAAGAAATAAAAAAGTGTCAATCATTGTTGAAGGGTTTGAAATTGTCTCACCTTGGCAATCTGTCTTCCCTCTTCTTATATCATGGCCTTGACAAGTGCTGACTCTGGGTTAGCATCACAGTCCCTGTATTGTACCAGTACACACAGCCTTTTGAAGTCTGAGTAGCTTATAAAATAGTACAAGAGCAAATAACCCCAACACAGTCCTTAAACGCAGCAACTGTTAAAATATTTTATAAGGTTATTCCCAAAGCCTAAATTTTTAAGTATGTTTGGAAAACTGTATTGCATTGGGGAGGTCTGTCTGCAGTACAATTTCCCAGGAGTATTTGGTTTATGCCAAACTCAAGAACCCTGTGAAGCTGTTGAATCGTGCAGCTGTTAGAAATGACTTATTACCCAGCGAGAGTCCATTGAGCACTGTCTTTCACAGCCTATTGTATCCAAATGCGTATTTCATTCTAAACGGCTTTTGCCATTGACCTTGCACCTACACATTGTAGGAAAAGATTAACTAATGGCTTCTTGTTAAACGTTCCAAATTTTGCGTCTGTAGGATAATTAATGAAGTAATTAAACAGCGCAGGACGAAACTGCAGAATCATCAGAAAAATAACAACAACAACAAAAAAAACCATGCTTTTGTGTGTCCTCTCAAGCTTGTCCTCTGGTTGCTCATGCTGTTTTCTAACAATTGTTTTCTTGCTCAATTCCATTAGGAGGATATTAAAGAGGAAGCTCAACGAAAAATGAAATTTTGTTGTCCTTTATTCAACCTCAAATTGTTTCAAACCCTTGTGACTTTCTTTATTCAGTGAAACACAACAGGAGATGTTTTGGGGAGAAAAAAAATCACATGGTTCTGTGCCACAAACAAAGGCATGATTAAATCTTATTCATACATGCATATATTTAAACTTCGAAAGGTAAAATGTATATAGACATTCTAAGAATCCAATCATTTACCTGTTGAGAGGGTGTTGATAGTCTGTGTAGTTGGATGGTTGAGCTCCAGAAAATCAGTATTGGGGTAATGACAGTTTTCGGATTTCAAAAACAAAAATAAATACATGTAAAGAACCTTTAAAGAACCTTTGTTTTTAAAGTGCACACAACAGGCAAGCAGTATATATGATAACCTATTATCTGGCATAATACGGATTCGTCACGCATTAACTTCTTACATAAATGAGACTGGAGTAGACATTAGTAAGCTTGATTTAATTTATTATTATTAGCAAGATAACAATTCAAAATGTATTAAAATAACTACATTTATGCATGTTTACATTTGAGTTGTAGATATTATTTATTAAAGAAAATATTAAGAAATTTTCTTTAAGTTTAAGGTTTTTCTTAAGGTTTTAGGTTAAGGTGTTTCCAGAATTTTGCTCCATATTGTGGACTTTAATGGGACCCAACAGATTTAAGGTCCAAACTGCAGTTTCACTGCAGCTTGAAAGACCTCTACACGATCCCAGCCGAGGAATAAGGGTCTTATCAAGCAAAACGATTGGTCATTTTCTAAGAAAAATACAAATTTTTATACTTATTAACCACAAATGCTCATCTTGCACTAGCCTGACCTCGCACATTACGTAATCACACACGTGTGAGGCAAGCTAAAGTACCGACCCAGTATTTACAAAGCGAATGTGCAAAGAAAGTCAAACGCCCCTTACAAAAAAAACGGTAAAACAACGATGTCGGATGATTTTAAAGTTGGAGGAGAGTTTTTTTTCCCTACCCTACTTTTTTGAACCGAAGTACACAGACAAAGATCTAACCATGCGTGACCATTCCAACATGATTGTGATGGAACGTGATGAAACGTGAAGACACGTTTGCGCATCGCAGAGCTAGTATGAGATGATATACTGTATATATATTTTATCGTTTTTGCTAGAATAGACCCTTATTCCTCAGCTGAGATCGTGTCCCTTTAAAGCCTAGTTTGCAGGTCGTGAAAAGTGGTCCACCTGTTACTCACGGTGTCCCCCTTCCACTGCAGGTTTGTCGGCGCACCACAGGAGAAGCTCAGAGTAATGCTACAGATGATTTGCTGACCTCATGTGTAAGTGCTGAAGAATAGGCCTCTGCTGAAGACCTTGCCCACGGTGCTTTCCTGGATTTATGCTCGACTTGGTGGAACGACTCCGTCTCCCGGGTGCCAGCAGGGTTGAAATAGAGGCTGTGATGAAGTAGGGTAAAGGACAAACTCACTTGATTTTAATAAGGTGTTGTCACAGCAGATAAGTTGGCCCTGTATCAGCCGGGCTTAGGGAGCTGGAGTCATTCCAGCTACTTTAAATACAGCTGTTCTGCCAGAGCCAGATACACTCGCTGTATCAAGGTTACAAAAGTTCCTGGCATATTCATAATAGTGAGCGCACAATCTCTAGTGTCTCTTGCTCACCTCTTCCGAACTCTCTGCCGCTCTCATCTGCACCCTTATAACAGCGCTGCTGATAACAGCCAATGAGAATGGTGGCTGAAAAGACATGTTGCAGGGCAGATGAGTCAGTCATATTGGATCTGTTCCTGTCAGCTTATGTTGATCTGCAAAGGGGACTTCATAGGTGTTCAGCCATCCTAATAACCCTAATAACAGGGAGCATGAACGCTCAGTCCAAAGGGTTAATATATATATTGCTTAACAGGAAGTGGACAGAGAAATTTATCGGTTAGTGTGCAACACCTCAGAATGTTTGGTTAAATTAAATGTTGTATTCAGACATTTCTATTGTGTTATATTTATATTATATATTATATGTGACCCTGGACCACAAAACCAGTCATAAGTAGCACGGGTATATTTGTAGCAATAGCCAAAATTATATTGTATGGGTCAAAATTATCGATTTTTCTTTTATGCCCCAAATGTTCCATGAAGATATTTTGTAAATTTCCTACTGTAAATATGTCAAAACTTAATTTTTGATTAGTAATATGCATTGCTAATAACTTCATTTGGACAACTTTAAAGGCGATATAGAACTAAACAATATAGAACTATTGTTATTATGGGAACTTAGTGCTAAATAACACATAAGCAGAGGGAGATACCAGGAACAGCCTACACTTACTACACCATTCTTAAGATTATGAAATAAATGAAATTATTTTTTATAACATAACACAAGACAGAAATAATGAAGGTATGTAAGGTATCCAGCACTCCTCCCCACAACTAATTTGGTCTCTTAGCCTAGTGTGTTCTCACCCTCCCACTTAACAAGTGGCACCCTACCCAGCTACAGGAGCAGCCTAGCTTTAATTAAACAGTGTTAATTATGACAGAGAGGAGGGACACACTCATTATCCTGATAACAGCTGCTCACGCTAACACTAGCCAACCACCCCCGGAAAGCGCATACAAGATATCAGAAAAGAGTGTATACATACACTCATAGCACACACACACACACACACACACACATACACCTACACCTTCTCCCATGTTCAGACAGACAGTCTTCTTCCACCCATATGAACTTTCCTTCACATTCACAGCTCAGGGATGTGATGTGTTTTGTAAGGCTGGTGTTTGTGTGTGTGCTATAAATTCTCCCATTAAACCCACAGCCATTTACTCGCTGTAGGGGGGCAATCTGCTGATTTTCCTTTCAATGAATCGCATAACCTGCGGCCATTGACTTATAGTTCATGTAAATGTTTTATATATTTAGGGCTATTAAGAAGCAGCAAGTATTAATAAGGATAAGTATTAATAAACACTAGAAAGGCCAAAGGATATAATCAACGCAAAATGCCCCCGTACAAACTGCCTATTGTTATATCTTATTTATGTTTTGAATACTTGATTCTGATAGGTCATTTGTGCCATTCTGTGGTCAAATATTTTTGCATAATGAGCGAGGAATTGGCTGTTGTCCCCGGCAACCAATTTCCTCCATCCCTTTCTTCTCAACTCCAATCAATATTTCATGCCCATGTATTTGTTTAGTTTGTAAGTAGCTATTTAATTAGCAGGATAATGTGAAGTCAGCCAGTCATTTAAATAACTGATGATGATGATGATGATGAAGATGGTGAGGATAATGATAATGATGTTTAGCAAAAGTAGTAGTAGCATTCAAGTATTAGTATTATTATTGTTGTTGTTGTTGTTGTTGTTGTTACACAGTTTGTCATACAATTTATTATATCATTATTTTAAAATAATGTATTATTATTCATCTGTTTGTTATAATAATAAAATAATTTGATAAATGTATTATTTTGATTAATATTATTAAAGTAAATGCATTATTATTATTATTATTATTATTATTATTGCTGTTGTTGTTGTTGTTATACAGTTTATCATAATACAATTTATTAGATCATTATTTTAAAATAATGCAATATTATTATTCATCTGTTTGATATAATAGCAAAAATGTGATGTATTATTATTTTATAAATATATTAATATTTATTATAATATTATTAAAGTAAATGCATTATTATTATTATCATTATTTTTGTTGTTGTTGTTAAAATTTAAAAGTTTGTTATAACATTGTTTAATAAATATATTTTGATTTTGATTTGATTAATACAATCTATTAAAATATTATTTTAAAATAAATTAGTGGTAGTAGTAGCAATTTAACAGTTTATCATAATGTAATTTTCAATAAATTAATTGTTATTTTAATTTATTAGAATATTGTTATTATTTTAAATAAATTAATATTATAATAATATTGTAATTAAAGCAATTATTAATTGTAATTACTTTGGTTATACAACGGTTACCACATTACAGTTTTTTTTGTTTGTTTGTTGAAGAGAAACATTTTAACTCAATATTCATGTTGTACATTTATTTTTACAACACTTTTTTAAATAAATATTGCTACAAAGCAAATTTTCTGTGGATCCCCTAGAGCCCCCTAAAAGCCCTGGTCTTGGAAGCAACAAGGCTGGAACCTAAAGACATCTCTCAACCAATCAGAATCAAGCATTCAAATGTATAACAAAATCACCCCATGCATGACTAATTGACTTCATGACTTATTTTGTTGTATTTTTGTGGGTGAGTGAGTTCAGATTGATGTATGAAGAAAGATTGTAAGCAAGTTCTCCACGAACGGACGTTTCATTTCAGAAAGAAAGTCCCTTTACACGTCCGCCTTGCAATTGACGGGCCCGTTGTTTGCGAAACAATCATGACGCTGCTATATCAGCTCATGTTTCATCGGGGCCGGGCGGCACGATAGCTGAAGCCTGAATCAAAATAAGACCACAAACACCGTCTGACTGAGGCTAATGGTGTAGTCACTTCATAAGACACCTGAATTCTCCACAGAGCACTACTCTGGGAATTGCGTTTCTGTTTTTCGTCTGGCAAAAAGCCACATGATCCGCTCTATGCCAGGTGTTCTTTTATTTATCACACCGGCAAAAGTGACCTTTATATCCGCACATTAAAGAGAGGAATTTACCTCCCAGAGATCTTCCATCCCATATATTTTTCTTAGGGGTGTGAAGCAGACAAAACAGCCGTCTTACTTTTTTCACCTGGATTTCTACTTGTGCTGATGACTCCAGTCCATTTTATGTGGACAAATGCACATATAAAAATCTTTTCCCAAGATTATAATATCTTCATTGGCCCCTAGAATAGCAAAACTCTTTTAGGAGTGTACTTGAGAGAGCGGAAAGGAAATAAGTCTGGGATCCTGCTGTTAAAATGCAGCTCAACGATGCTAGAGAACATAATGTTTAGGACGTTGTTAACTGAGTGAAAGTGTAAATTGAGGCGGCTGCGTTTGATCCCTGAGGTGATAAAAAGCTCAGATCTGTTCTGACTCAAGTGCTTTCAGAAAGTGTTTAGAATGACATTACGTTTGAGAAACTCCAGCAAAGTGACACCATTTACTATGCTGTAATATTGGAGATGGAATTAAATTCCTATGGCAAGTGCTACAATAAATGTAAAGGATGGAAATAAAGTTCCCAGGAAGATGAATGTCCTTCCTCAATGTATTCTACTGGATTCTAAAGTAAATGTGAGTAATGCTTACCTGCGTAAAACCGCCGTCATGCAGGGCTGGTTTGGGTGGTTGCCAGGATGTTGTTATGCTGTTGCTAATGTGTTCTGGGTGGTTGTGATTGCATTGGTTGGCAGATGCAATAGCATGTTGGTATGATGTTGCTATGGGTTGCTATCACACTATATGGTTGTTAGGGTGTTCTGGGTGTCTGTTATTGCATTGGACGGTGGGTTTTTGGGTTGCTGTGCTGTTCCAGCATGATCAGAGTAGTTCTCAGGTGGTTGCTTTTTGCATATTAAGTTAAAAGAAGCCAAAAGAGAGACCCCCCCCAAACAATTTCTATGATATTCTGGAGACAATAATAATAAATACAAATATGTTCATATAAAATAGATTAAAGAAAGAAAGAAAGAAAGAAAGAAAAGCACCAAATAAAATACTAAAATGATATAATAAAATGTTAGTGAATGTGCATTAATTGAAATATTAGGAAATGAAAGAATGAAGGGGGAATTGAACATTGGGAGAAAGAAAGAAAGAAAGAAAGAAAGAAAGAAAGAAAGAAAGAAAGAAAGAAAGAAAGAAAGTATGTATGTATGTATGAATGAATGAATGGGGAATTGAACATTTGGGGAATGAATGAATGAATGAATGAATGAATGAATGAATGAATGAATGAATGAATTAATGAATGGGGCAATTGAACACTGGGGGAATGAATGAATGAATGAATGAATTGTATTTATTATAAATATAAGTAAATGATTCTAGTATTAATATTGCTTAATAATATTGAATATTTTAAATATGAAAAACAATAGTTAATATTACAAATATTCAATATTATTAATATTTATTAATAATAGGACTATTTCTTATTATTTATTCATTTCTTTTAATATTCACTTTTTTTCATTGACATTGTCTGTTTTAATCCTCAACATTATATGAAACACACAAAGGTCAGGCCAAGCTGATTGTTGATTAGCTCTAATTAAAGATATGAAGCATATTTTTATGCTTTGCAGATCGATAATGAAGATTTCACAGCATGCTGCTTGCTGCCAATGCACAATGGAGTCTAGTTGCCATGGTGAAATATGGTCATCACAATGAGAATATGATTTCAACATCGTAGAGCATTACATTAGATTAGAGGAACCATAGAGAATTTTCAGTTGCTCTTAATGTACTGATTCACACTCCCTCCATCCATCCATCAATCACTTCACAGAAGCCAGGAAGGATTTGATGTGTTCCTGACTGATTGATCTACTCTCATTTTGTTTTGTCTCTATGTAATATCCTTCTTTCAAAATAAGAATAATGGACATAAGCATTTATGACATTTGATATGTCTGAATCTGATAAATTGTGCTTTTCTCACTTAAGAAAGGCAGTACTGACAGAGCCTGTAGGCCAATTTAAACTCATCTAGTAGAGGCATGACAGCACAGAGACGTCTAATATTATCTAGAACAATTAAAGTTATATCTGATGTGATCTTCAGCAAAGCGTATTTTATTCACAGAGAAGAGAAAAACAGTCAAGTCTTCGTGAATCCAACCTATTTTCGCCCGACGATGATGAAAACTCACAAGTTCAATGAGAAGTTAGCATTATTTTTCACTCTCTGACGTGAGATTTTGAGCTTAATGGATTTTATTCCATTCTTTTTCCCTGATAATTAGAGCAGTATATGAGCCGTAAAGCCAAAGCTCCTCCGAAGAATTCTTGAGTGTTGGGCGCCATCTGCTCCTCCTGTCCGTCTCAGCACAACAACACATATTACACCCACCCACAAACACACACACACCAGCCGACACATGAATGAGTGTCTGTGTTAATATTTGAACCCCAGTCCCCTCATCTGAAATGAAGCAGAAAAGAAAAGTTAGGTGTGAACTGACAGGTTGCGCTGCTTGATTAATGGCCGTGTCCAGGTGTGCAGAATTACTGTTTAGGGCAAAGAATTATATCTATATGAATAAGTAAAGCTTCTCATCGCTGGAAATACTCAGGATAAATATACACTGTAAAAAAAAATATTATTATTATTATTATTATTAATTCATTTTGTTTATTTTGAAGTTGTACATTGTACAAGAAAATGTTTTTTTTTTTTAGTCTTGTGAAATTTACAAGCAAATTTCTGAGGAAAAATTGTTTCCATGCCAGTTTTTTTTAATCATTTTAGTTTTTTTATTAGATTTTAACATTTTAACATTTGCATTTTTATTATAATTCTTAAAATTATTCTTATTTATCATTAAATTATGCTAATAATTAGATTTATTAGATTGTTAATTATTACTATTATTTTAAAATTATAAATCATTTATTTTAAAATTATAACTATTTTATTATCAAATGAACTTATTGTTATAATTAGTTACATTGATAATTTGTTTTCATTTTAAAAGAGGTATCTTTTTTTTTCTTTTTAAATATTGTTTTGTGTATGACAAACAGTGTTGTTATTGTTAACTGAATCCAAAACTATTAAAAAAACTGTTATAGATAACTGTAAAGCTGAAATCAAATATAAATGTTAGATCAAAACAACTAAAATAAAAATGAGAAATCTTGCAAAATAAAGGTATATAAATATTAAAAATAAATATTATATATATATATATATATATATATGTTAAAAAAACTAATACAAGTGACAAAAGCATACAATATTAAATGTAATATAAATAATAAAATGTAAAATTAAAATGAAGACTGGAAATTAAAAAAATATATATATATTAAATTAGCTAACAGAAATGTTTTATAAATAATAGTAAAAACAAAACAAAACAAAAAAACCAATCGAATCTCAACGTTTGTTTCATTTTCCGTTTATTTTAAAACAAACTATTGTCAGTGAGTGTTTATTTATTTTATTTATTATTTATAATAAAATATTTATTTATTCATTCATTCATTCATTCATTCATTCATTCATCCTTTTGGAGTGAGATCAGGGTGTCACAATTTCAGTTTAATTTCATTTTCATGGACTTTAATTTGTTTCTCTTAAGTTACCTGTTTCCTTGTTCTTCATCATCATCATCATCCTTGGAGTGAATCATGACACAGGATGAGTAAATGATAACAGAATTTTTATTTTGGTTGAATTTCAACTGAATTACTTTTGTTCACAATGACAGTTTGTCAGGTTTATATCAATTTATATGCTCTGTTAATAGTGTACACAGTGTTCCTCGGATAGTACAGCAGATTTACATTAAGCTGTTACCCATCAAGCCAAATGAGCTTTATTCAGTCAATTGCGATTTCATGCATTAATAGCAGCTTTAAACACTGTTTCTCCCACACTTTCTGTTTTCGCAGAAGTCTTGTCAGATGAAGCAGTGGCCCTTTGAGGCCCAGGCCATGAGCTTTCCGTTTTAACGCCTCACTTCGCTCGGCCTCTTAGGGAAGCAGTTCATGTCTGTGGCCCCCGAATGAAATATATTGATACCTGTGGCCTGACGGCCGTATAAGCCTGTTCGATTCCTCAGCAGCCCTCAACCAATTCCTCATGTTTAATCATTTCTCTGGCCTTCATCTGCCCCTGCAGGGTCACCGTCATTAATTACCCTTCAGCTGGCCAGTAGCAAAAACACTTGGGATAACAGTGACAGTAATCGTATAAACCGCTGGACCGAACAGCTGAATAGAGCTCCCAATGGCCCCGTATTACCAGGGTTTGAGATATAGACCAGAAGGGCATTGAAGTTTTGTTCATTTTGTTTTTAAGTCCATCTTTTTTTGATATCATAATAAAAAATCGATCTTTGTAATTAACTACATGAAGGTATCGATTTGTGTATGTATTATATTCTGTTATGCTCAGTCTCGTCGCACTGAATATTGACAGATAATAAACTTCATACAGTCAATTACAATATCATGCATTAATTGTGCTTAAAGCTCTGTCAGCTATGAAATAAATCCATCATTAAGGCATTTTAACTTTAAACTGTCATTCTGGTCTGAGTCCATAGTCCATAATAACGCTTCCTCAAGTCTTGACCTGTGCTTATTGTTCTCCTGAATCAGATGAGACGACTATATTATGGACTATGGACTGATATTTTGGTCAGAAGCAATGGTTTGAAGCTAAAAATGTCTTAGTAATGGATTTGTTTCTTACATTCACACAGATTTTAGCTTCACAAGATGTTTATTGCTGGACTTGAGAAGCGTGGATTACCTGTGGATTATTGGGATGTTTTTATCAGCTCATTCTGACGGCACCCATTCACTGCAGACAGGCCCGGCGTCAAGGGGGGGGGGGGGGGGGCATGGGGGGGCTTAGCCCCCCAATGACGTTCTGAAGCCCGCCCTGCAATGATCCACGCAAACGCGACTATTGCGACTGTACTGTCAGAAGCTGGGTTATACAAAAACAACCCTAACACTAAAATATGTTTAAATAAATGTTGAAATAAAATAACCATGATTTTTTAGAGTAGCCTACAATGTGCACACTATAAAAGCAACTGGTGCAAGCTGGTAATCACTTAAGTTGGTCCAAGTCCACCAATTGCGCGAATGCTCCGTTACCTCTGCCTCCTCTCCTTTGATCAGTAGGCTGGCCCACTTTGTTCCAGGACCTAGCAATTTACAAATTAAGCACTGCCTCCAAGAAGCCGAAACGCGTTGATTTTAACCATTTGATGCGGACGATCACCGGTGTATTTAGAACATTCACAAATTCAAACCTGCTTTCGCGCTTTGTCTGGCGCTGAGCCAGAAATAGATGCGCTCAGTGCTTTTAGCCTTATATCACAACGATTCAGTATTTTCAACCACATAAAATTTGGTTTCAGACATTTAAATTAATTACTAGCAAAAAAGACATTTGTTAAATAGTACACACTGATGTTTGTAAGTTTGTTAAATGTGGTGTGTAAGGAAAGCGACAATAATAATCCATTCAATTAAAATCTGACTGCGTGTATTGTATAGAATCATACAAGCCCCCTCAGGCTGGGTGTCCTAGCGCCGGGGCTGATTGCAGAGGATCCATTGGTGAGCAAGTGATGTAATGCTAAATTTCTCCAAATCTGTTCTGATGAAGAAACAAACTCATTGGATGGCCTAAATTTCCAGTGAATTTTCATTTCCAGGTAAACTATGCATGATTCATTTAAACACCCACTCCAATCAATTCATGATGGATAAAAGTCCTGTCCAATTCCCTGTTTCACGTAGAAATGTAAATTTATGCACGTAAAATGGGATGAAAGTTCCACTTCATGTTGACTTCAAATGCTATTTTAGTGTTCACTTTGTACCTACACTTGTCACTTGTCATCCTCTTGAGACTGTTCTTCATAACCTAAAATTTGTATCATTGAAATGTGCAAGCAAAACAAGAGTTAAGTTATGCAACACCACTTTTGGCACTTTAAAGTGTCTATTGTTGTCTGCTGTTAGTCTATTAAGCATAAAGTTACACAGAATGTGGAAATGCGATTAAAACTGCCATTATGATGAATCTGACAGAAACTCAAGCTGAGACACTCAGAAAAAAATGTAAATTATCACACACAAAAAGCTTCAACTTTTTTGTGTCCTATTTTAAAGACTGTATGTTAGACTAGCATGAATTTCCATGGTGGCCTAGCTTACTTTATACTGGTTTAGTGAGACAAACATACATGTCTGTTGCTCTTCAGCAAAACTTACAGCAAACAAGCAGTTTTACCAGGAAAGCCTTAAGCTAGTTAAGAAGCCAAGCAGGCAAGAAGTCAAGCAACTGTGGTATTTTAAGCACGATGTGAGAAAATCACGATAAAATGTATTTTTATTTCAGCTCTTTCATTATTCTATATATTTCGTCAACTTTTGCCTCACAGGAAGTCTACAGATTCATGCCACCCGCCCGCTCAAGAGTATATCCAGCCGATTACACACCCTAAGCAGCCGATGAATATTTCACACCAGCTACAGGCCGAGGAGGAATATGAATACAGATGTCACTCAGTTGTCAAGATCTCTCCAACGCTTCTGCTGTACTGCCACGACACACAGTCTCTATGGATCCCGCCTGAGGCGACGTGCCGTCTGCCGTCTATCTATAGCGCTGAGAAATATTTTAAGATTTTATGCTTCTGCACCCCATTAACAATTGCCTCTGTGACAGGCTACAGCTACACCTGAACTGCTGAGGCTGCAGAACTTACAGCTCCATGTAAATATTCACAGAATATTGGCTTTTGCTTTATATTAGGTGCAACTTGTAGCTGTGTTTTTACATAATAGCTTCCCTGTTATCTAATGATAACAGGGCTATAAATGGTACACTAACAAGCTGCTTGAACCTCTTATAGGGCATCTTGATAGCTATCTTATTGAGTATGTACATTTTATATGCACTTGCCCTCATGAATGAGTCTCTGCAAAACGGAAACAAACCTGATCTACTTTTTCCACGCCAAATGTAGTTCACTTTTGAAAGAATGTTAATTCCAGGCTTTTTTGTGGTTTCAAAATGTCCATATGTTGACGTAGGCATATTTAAAGGAGTAAAATATATCAGGCCTGAACAAGCAAGCCTTGTATATCTCAAATCACCTCCTGTTTGGATTGAAATCTCTCTCTCTCTCTCTCTCTCTCTCTCTCTCTCTATATATATATATATACAACAGTTCTTTCTGGTCCTCGATTCTGATTGCCTGAGAGCCTTTTCCAGCGGTGCGATATTATAGTAACAGAACTCCAACCGTTTCACAACCGTTTGTATCACTCCGCTTACAGTAGTTCTCACAGCAAGTGTCATGGTGGACACCCAAATCCACTAATTTAAAAAAATAATACTGTTTTTGTGTCAGGAATGTAGTTTCAAGAATTTTTTTAGATGAAAAGTAGTTGTTTAGACTTCAAATAAGCAGTTTGTTAATAACGATAACATCTATTTGAAAATTTGCTTCAGCAGTTTCGGAGATGTGAGCTCCAGGGTGTCTGTCAGTGGCCGTTTAGTGCTCATGAACCCGCTGAGTTACCTTGTTTTGTCTTGTTACCTTGTACCTTACCCTGTCTTACCTTGGCCAGATCTTCTGGAATTTGCTGCTGGCTCTGATGTCTCTATAGTGGTTAAACATGAGATATAATTTGTTTTGGCGTATATCTAACGTGCAGTCTTTGGTTTCATTAATCTATTATTTGTTCCATTTGTTCCTACAACATGTCCTCCAACCAATTCGCCCTTGTAGGTCGTTTGTCAAAATCCCTGAAATACGACCCATAGGAGCATATATTACATTTACGCCCCTATCGGCAACAAGACACTTTCATATTTATGCTTTGTACTCTTTTATCTGCGTCATAATTTGGGTTTCGTGTAGCTCAGTTGGTAGAGCATTGCGTTATACGACAATATGTGATCATGTGATTATGGGTTTGATCCCAGAGAATGCACATGCTCATAAAATGTTTATGCACTATAAATAACGATTTTGTACAATTTCTGTGAGGGTAG
Organism: Tor tambroides; assembly: GCA_021397915.2. NCBI lineage: Eukaryota > Metazoa > Chordata > Actinopteri > Cypriniformes > Cyprinidae > Tor > Tor tambroides. The sequence continues at coordinate 35,849 of JAFVLL020044722.1, forward strand.
GTTTAGGGTTAGGTGTGGTCATTCGTACAAATTTGTGCGAATTAGCCACCTAGTAAAATATGTACGAATTGCCATGAGATCGGGTTGGACAGTGTAAAAAGTCCACACATTGCATTTAAATAAACACGCATTTTGATTGGTAATGACAGTCATACGTCATTTCATGATGACATACATTTCATACTTTTACGCCTGCTAGAGGGCGCTTAACTTTAAAACTTAAATATAGATCATAATAAGGTGGCTGCACAAATGACCTATAGGGTCATTTTCTGGAGGAGGACAGACTTTGTTCCTATTATTTGTTCCTTTTCACGTCACAAGACGTTAACTGATGGATATAATGGATTGTGGACTCTTGTTTTGGCTGGAAGCAACAAGTTCAGGTTCCTTAATGATGAAATTATTTCTTACAAACATGAAGCATTTCTATTTACAAGATGTTAATTGATGGATTGGAGTTGTGTTGATTACTTGTGGATTATTGTGATGTTTATCAGCTGTTTGGACTCTCATTTTGACAGCACCCATTCACTGCAGAGGATCCATTGGTGAGCAAGTGATGTACTGCTAAATTTCTCCAAATCTGTTCTGATAAAGTAACAAACTCATCTATATTTTGGATGGCCTAAGGAATGTTCAGCAAATATAAATTTTTCGGTGAACTATTACTTTAAGTGGGCATGTTAAAAATATTTGAAAGGGTTATATTGATGTTTCCTTTATTCTGTATACATTTATCATTCTGTTGTTTGTTTCTGCACAGTCACACACACATTTCACAAACACCACACATACAGTCCCACCATGCATATTTACTGACATCAAGGTTGTCTCATTCTGATGTGCAGATGGGGGCTTTTATGCAATGTTTGAGATTTCTTGTTTTTGCTCACCCTGTGAAGGGGGAAATAAGGACTTTTTTGAGGTTGTCTATGTGGGATGAGAGACCAGACTGTATGAGACATCTGCTCTGTACCACTGATAATAGTCTCTGTAAACATGAATTCTCTCATCTGCAGACTATAGTCATGCAACTCAAAGACATCAAAAGTAGCCTACTTATTTGAACAGCCTCAAATCCAACAACTTTAAAACCAGAAAAGGATTTTAAATATTACGTATAAATTTAAATGTATATTTTAATAATTAATTGTAAATTAATTGTTTTTAAGGGCTTTTTATGCCTTTAATGAGACAGGATAGTGGAGAGCTGACAGGAAAGCATTGGGTGAAGAGAGGGGAGTGGGATCGGCAAAGGACCTCGAGATACTGTAGGAATTGAACTGGGGTCGCCGTGAGCACAGTTGTGCAGTATGTTGGCGCACTAACCACGAGGCTATCGGCACCAACATTGTGAATTAATTCTTAATAAAATATATAATTACAGTATAATTTGTATATTTGCATGTAAAGACATTAGAATTTCGCTTTAATGGTTTAATTCAATTTCTTTGATCGTAAAAATTTAATTCATAAAACTTTACCAATTGAATGATTTATTAAAATCATAACAATAATTGTGCCATTTTTTTCTGGATTCTTTGTTGTATGATTCAATACGGTGGTAATCAAATGACTGCATGTTGACAATTTAATTAATCTTTTAAAATTTAATCAAATTAATTTTGAACAATTCCTTTAATTTTTGGCAAATAAAGTGCTGCTCAACAGAAGTTTATTGTTTAAATTTAAACATGGATTTTAAAAAATGAGTGATATCTCTTGAAAAATAATATTTTAATAATTTGGATATTGTAATTTCTATTATTATCGTGATATGTCCTACTCTACAGTAACAATAGTTTTCCTTATTTTACCAAAATTTTATTTTGGTGGAACTTTTGGATTTCCATATGATTCCACATCGCAGAAATCTAAAGGCCGTATCAAACATGGACGCGTTTCCAAAAACAACTATGGTTGCAGGTTCCGTTATTACCAATAGGGTTTAATGGAACTTGCAACAACAGTTAGCTAACGGTGCTTTTGAGAAGTGCACCCCAGGTCAGTTTTTGCTTCTGTCACTTTAAGACTAAGTAAAAAATGTCTTTGCATGGATAACAATGGTTATTTAAGGTTGTGTTTTTCCTGTTGGGTCCAACATAGATGGCACAGCCTCATCTTTCACTCACAGCCTCTTTCAGCAAAGCCCGCATTACATTGTGACAGGTTCACAAAACAGTGTGCTGAAACGTGCCTCACAAATGTCAAGCTGAGACTGAAATTAAAGTAAACATCAGCAGTTGGTTTTAACTCTCAAAGCCAGAAACAGCAGGATGTTTAGAGAACTTTTCCTGTTTTTTCCAACCCGATCTCATGAAAGTGCGTATAAATAGTACGCCAAATAAAAACGAAAACTCGTGGTATTGATATGCAAAAATGGACTTTGGCGTGTCTATGCTACGCGATGGGTAGGGTTAGGGTTGTGGTGTAGATGCGTATCATATGTACGCGAAAACTGCGTATCATATGCACGCCAACAAATTTCGTATCATATGCACGCGAAAACTGCGTATTATATACACGCCAAAAACGCGCGTAGCATATAAACGCCAAAGTCCATTTTTGCGTATCAATACCACGAGTTTTCGGGGTTTTTTTGGCGTAATATAATACGTATTTTCATGAGACCGGGCTCTCACTTCCAACTTATGTACTCTACTCTGTGCCTAGAAATGGTGAACTATATGGAATAAAGTATTAGGATACACCTCTTAATTGCTAAATTCAGACCCTTTGACACAAGTGTATAAAATCAACCACCTAGCCATGCATTGCATTTATGAACATTTGTGGTAAAAACAAAAACAAAAACGGGTGGTTCTGAAGAGCTCAGTGAATTCAAACATGGTACTGTAATAGGAGGCCACCTTGCAATGAATCAGTTCTTGAAATTTCATCCCTGCTATATTCCACAGTCAACTGTAAAAGTCGTATTATTAGAAAGTGGAAGCATTTAGAAACTCAGCCACAAAGCGGAAGACCATGTAAAGTCACAGAGCGGGTTCACCGAGTGCTGAGGTGCAGAGTAAAAGTCAACATTGCTCTGATGAATTCATAGCTTCAACTGGCATTAATATCAGCTCAAAAACTGTGCGGTGTGAACTTCATGGAATGGGTTTCCATGGCCAAGCAGCCACACACAAGCCTCACATCATGTACAATTCCAAGCATTGGATGGAGTGGTGTAAAGCACACCGCCACTGGACTCTGGAGCAGTGGAAACCTGTTCTGTGGAGTGACAAATCACGTTTCTCTGTTTGGCAGTCTGATTGGTGAGTCTGTAGCTATGTTTCCATCACCCTGTTTTAATGTGAATTTTAAAGTATCGCATCAGAAATGAGTGATGGAAATGCCAAATTTCAAATAACAATCCATTAATTAGCAAAAATGTTTTTATGCTCACTTGAGGTGGTTTTTGACTTGTGTGAAAAAGGTTTAATGTGACTAATGGGAGATGGAAATGCATTTGCCGAATAAATTCCTCCATATGCATCAAAAAAGTCACGTGACTTTGCGCTATGTTTTATGCGATATTCCATTTTTCCACATAGGTTAAATTTGCAATTTTGGATGGAAACCCCGGCTTGTCTTTGATAGATGCCAGGAGAATGTTACCTGTCTGACTGAACTGTGCCAACTGTTTGGTGGAGGAGGGATAATGGTATTGAGCTGTTTTTCAGGGATTGGGCTTCGCCCCTTACTTCCAGTGAAGGGAAATCTTACTGGTTCGGCATACCAAGATATTTTGGATAATTTTATGCTTCCAACTTTGTGAGAACGGTTTGAGGAAGCTTGTCCAGCTTGACAAGATTCATAAACACATGGTTGGATGAGTTTGGAGTGGAAGTACTTGACTATCCCACTCAGAGCCCTGACCTCAACCCCATCAAACACCTTTGGGATGAACTGAAATGAAGACTGAGAGCCAGGCCTTCTCATCTAACATCAATTCCTGACCTCACAAATGCTGGATGAATGGGCAAAAATACCCACAGATATATTCCAAAATCTTGTGGAAAGCCTTGTGGGAAACTGGTATAGCTGCAAAGGGGGACCAACTCCATATTATGTCTATGTACTTAGAATGCAATGTCATTGAATCCCTGTCCCAATACTTTTATTCATATTGTGTATCATGAAATATCATGAAAATATGGTAATGTCTTTTAAATGACTTGTCGCATAAAATAGGCTACTGCAACTGAAGTTGAAGTAGCTACTATTATAAACTAGATGAGTAAAGTTTGGGAACAAACTTTGAAGTTGGCTTGAGAAAGCCTAATCTGAAAGTTTGAAGCAGTTGTAAAAGCTTGACGTTTTAAAGTTTAGATAGATTAGATAGATGTTGATAGTATATTGCTAGCATGATTTAACACATTGCTAACATGATTTAACATGTTGCTAGCATGTTTCTAGCATGATTAGCATGTTGTTAACATGTTACCATGCTGCTAATATGTTTTAGCATGATTAGCATGTTGTTAGCATGTTGCTAATAATATTTCTAGCTTGATTAGCATGTTGCTAGCAAGTTTCTAACATGATTAGCATGTTGTTACCATGTTTTAACATGATTAGCATGTTGTTAGCATGTTTCAACATGATTAGCATGTTAAATAATAATACATGATAGATAATAATAATAATAAGCTTATATAGTACATCAGTAAGTTGGCTTTTTCAAGCCAATTTAATTAAAGCTAATTAGAATGAGTGAAATATACATATATATATATATATATATATATATATAATTAAAAAGAGAAGTGAAAATGTAAAAATCAAAGCAAATTTAAAATATTAATTTTAAAAAGTACAGAATACCAAAAATAACACTGATATATATCAGTGATAGTTTTGATATATTAGTTTACATTTGTGTGATATATTAAAATAAATGTATATACCATATATGGTAGACATTTGTTTCCAGACATGTAGGCAAAATTCAAAATGGTCTACAAAACGAATTTCAAGCATTCAAGCATAAGCATTTTAATTATGAATGTAAGCTTTATATGTTATACATCATGCCTAATATATATTGCAGTTTGAATGTGGCCCTCTTGGCTTCTGATGCAGAGTAGCTCTGCCTTAGAGTATAAGGTGTATTCAGTGTTGCAACATCGTTATCATTTAGTCATGCACAGCTCTTTGACCGTTCAGAAATCTGTAATATACATTTTTAATGAGAAGTTCTTAAAATACTGGCTAAACACAAACTGCACACCCAAACAGATTAAGTGACACTCAGCAAAAAACAAAAAAGTACATGAATTTGCTGGGAAAATACAGGTTTATCTTTCCCTCAAAGCTTTGACAACATGATGTGAATGTAATGCCCATGAGGAGGAGGTTGTTCATGATTTTGATGATGTTAATGATGATGATGAAACTTACAAAGAGGGCAAAGGAGATGAGAAAAAAGGAAAGGATATGATGTTGATGATGATGATGACAGCATTGATTATGACAGTGGAAAATGTCTCACGCTGAGACCGAAACAACCATTTGCCTCCAAGCAATGCAAATCTCAAAGAACGTTTCCCACAGTAACCTCGATTTCTCATTGATCAAGAATTCAGCTCTTTTCCATGTGCAGTCATTAGGAACAGACAGAGATCGTAATGTACAAAGAGAGACGCTGGGAATGAAGACGGAGTGGGTGTCAGGCTGGTGAACATCAGGTCATTTCCCTCCCAAGCAGGGAGCTATAGTTTTCTCTCTTTAAGCGGTTGATGTTGGGGTTATGGATGCTGGTGTTAGTCGCAGTGTTGGGGAAGTTCATTTGTATGTTCAGTTCGGCAAGCTACAAAATACTCATAGTCTAAACTACTTTAGTAAAGATACTCTTAAAAAAGCAATTAGCTGCACTAGAAAAAGCAGCAAACTACATTGGATATGTTATAAATTATACAACAGTCAGTTGTGGTGCTTTGATTTGATTGACCAAGTTAATCTTTAGCTTTTAGCACAAAACTGGGATGTTTTGCTGTTTGTATCGCTTCACTTGACTATGTTTGCACTTTGCAGCATTCCAGATGAAATGGAAATGGAGCAAGGAATGCGATCTACCTGTACAGAAAAAAAAAAGATATACATATAGATTTACATACATGTTTTTGATTATGTATTTTATACCAATGTATTTTTTGGCAATTTTTTTTTATATTTTTGACAACATTAAAAAAATATATATGAATACATTTTTAAAAAAACATTTAAAAAAAAAAAAAAAAATATATATATATATATATATATATATTATGCTCTGTATTCCAATCAAAGAAAATACATTCATGTATGTCACATTTGAAGAAAAACTTTATTTGTTGTCTATAATATGCATGAACATTTAATACATTTGAACAAAATTACATTATAAAATAAACTTAGAATAATAATAAGCATTATTAAATCATTATTAATGTAGTTTTGATTCCATTTACATTTGAGTGGTGAGTGTTGAACAGAAGTTTTTGTATTTCATTAAATAATATCAGACATTCTGATCAGATTCTAATTGATTCATTTTGATCCAGTTCACTTAAATGAATCGGTCTGAATGAACCACTTCATTAAAGCAAATCGATAACATGTCACAATAAGTAGCAATCCCATGAGTTAGCATTAGTTAATGCATTAATTAATAATGAGTAATACATTTGTAGCAGTATTTTTTAATGTTGATTAATAAAAATAAAACTGAAATTAACATTAAGATTAATAAATAGGTTACCTTATGATTTTAATTGTTTGTTCATGTTAACTAACAAAGTCAACTAATGTTAAATTAAATTGAACCTTATTGTAAAGTATTTTTACTTTCTGAGAAAATTTTATCAAGTTACAATACAAAAATGTGAAACCTTTCCATTAATAAAGTGACATTTTAAGGCCACTGATTTAATCTATATTAATTAATTTTTAGTAGGTTTAATTTATACATTATCTTCTTAATTTATTTTTTTAACCTTTTTAATTTAATTTTTTAATCTCAGGATCCCTGTACAGTGCCGTCACAAGCCCCTAACTGAGAAACCCTTCTCTAAAAAACTAATAATTGTCACACATCACACTCCAAGCATTTGAAAATGAGCTTATTGCTCAAAAATGTCAAGGCTTTTAAGAAAATTTTAGATGGGGCAGAGGCTTTCAGTTAAGTAATCCGTCATGGTCGGGAATCATTTTTCCCAGCAATTTTCTCAGTAGTTTTGTTGTTAATGATGGTGTCATTTCAGTTTGTGCCAAGCAATCCACTTCACCTTTAAAATATCAAACTACATGACTGCCCCTCTTTTCTGCCTTTCTGAAATCATTTTTTGTAAATGTATGTATTTAGTGCAAATGAATACTCCAGTGGGACTATCTGTTTGTTGACTAATGGAAGACAAGTGAGCATTCAAGAAGCTAGTCATTTTTGCAGTTCCGTTCGATGACCATAATGGCACAGAAATTACACACTTCAGATTTAAGTTCCAGTACAACACTTTAACAAAAATCTAAATGAATATTTTGTTGGTGAGCTTGTGAATAAGACTTATAGATGAAGTAGAACAGGAAATACACAAAGGTGTCGCCTCTCTTGAAAAATATATTTAAGTAGAAGCCATAGATCAGAGAGACTCCAGAGCGGCCAGGAACATTAATCAGACACCAAAAATAGAGAAGCGTATTGTGTACATGGCTTCTTTACACCCAAAGGAGTGAGAAAGAGCTCTCTCCCAAACACTGGATCTCTTCCAAAACTAGTATGCTGGCTTGCTGTCTACAGCCTACATAGCAGACTAACTAAGATAAAACAATTTAAGAGACCGATTTGGAATACACTACACAGGCAGAAACTCCATGTGTCATAGAAATACCACTCCTCACGTTCAATAGATTTTGCTATTAGCATGTTGCTAAGCTAAAAACAATACTTGAATAAGAATTAACCTACATATCTCACGGACATACTCAGTGTTGATGAAGCTACTTTGGTAGACTACTTTTAATCATAATTTGAAATAGTTAAACTACAGCAAGCGGCTGCTTTGAAAAAGTAGTTAGCTACACTACAAGCTATAAACAAAAAGCAGAAAACTATATTGAGAGGCCTATATGTTTTTCATAATTTAAAAAAATTAATAATTGAAAAAATATTTTAAAAATATGATTGAAAAAAATGAATGTTAATGAATCTCAAATAGGGTGGCATGTAGTATTAAACTTAAATAGGTAAATTTATAGGCCTACTAAATGCAACAAAAACACCCTAAAATATCTTGCATAGCACGATAGTGAATTAATTTTAGTGAATCTGTTCGGTGTAAACTCTAAAAATAGTTCAATCCAAAAGTATTGTTTAGTGTAAAACGTGTTGAAAATTAGCCGATAGGTGGTCCATTCATTAAATGATACGCTGTTTCCTCTAAAAAGCTGTTTATTCAGTGTAGCCTCTCCTCCATTGACATCCATTCAAAGAAAATGGCCTCTGGTCTCCTTTCCCAAACCGGAAGCATTAGCTTTAGCGGTTACGCTTTTTTGGCTAATGGTTGCAGGCTTGCTTTCTATTGGCTTGTTTATACTACGGGGCCATTGAATGCTTGAATCTGATTGGCTGACGAACGTTCTAAGGTGTGTAATTATTTTCAGGGAAATGCACGGTGAACGTAGTTCCAGGCAGCTCTTGACCGCATTACAGTTCCGTATCACTTTGCCAAATAATTTCAGTTATTTCAAAAGTCTTACAACAGCAAAATAACCAAAACCCACAATGACACTGGCCAAACAAATAAATAAAGTAATAAGATAAAAACGACAGATCATTTCCATGTTTTGCCGCAAAATTCTGTTTTCTTATGTACGTAAAGCACATAGCCTACTCTATTTCTCCAACTATCTCTCCCTCACAGACGCACACACGCGAACATAATACGATTTTATCAGTAAAATAGTTTATTTTTCTCACAAAAACGCATCGATTCGCTACAGGATGCCTTTATTCACCCCCCGGAGCCGAGTGAGGCATGTTTTATTATGGATGCGCGCATTTTGTTTGACTAGTTTTGGACTGTTGAACAGAAACACCCGCTTACTCGCATTCTAACGCTTGGAAGAGCAAAGACCATTTTTAATATAACTCGGATTGGATTCGTCTGAAAGAAGAAAGTCATATATGTCTATGCTTTGAGTTTGAGTAAAACATGGGCTAATTTTCATTTTTGGGTGAACTATCCCTTTAAAAACAGAAATAAATTCCAGTCTCTCTCTGTGTTGAGGTTGGACTCCTACCAAAATGACTGCATATAAATGGGACAGCACATAATAAATGACAATGCAAGCATACCAAAAACTTACATTTGATGCATTTTTTAGAAACGTTTTTTAAAAGGAGATCTTTATCATTAGGACTCTTTATTGTTATTGTTTAATAATCCAAAAATTAAGCATGATAATCAATAATCCTAAAATATGCAATTGTGGCATGTTATGACATCAGTGGGCCAACTGTAATTTTATGAAGCTTCGAGAATACTTTTTGTGCGCTAAGAAAACAAAAATAATAATTTTATTCAACAATTATTTTCCTCCTCATCCCATTCTCTGCCATTATCAAGAGTACTGTGGTTGAACCACTGATGTCAGATGGACTATTTTAATGATGTCCTTACTATTTTTCTGGGCCTTGAATGTGTCAGTTGCATTGCTGTCTATGCAGAGACAGAAAGCTCCTGGATTTCATCAAAAATATCTTAATTTGTGTTCTGAAGATGAACAAAGGTCTTACAAGTTTGGAACGGCATGAGGGTGAGTAATTATTGACAGAATTTTCATTTTTGGGTGAACTAACCCTTTAACCTCAAATTCTGCTCATACTAGAGAATTAGTGCATTAAGTGTGCGTTAAAGGCACCGAACTTTGACATTTTTCCAGTCTTGTGCATTTACTTACTGTTGCATACACACACTCTCAAGTTGACAAGACTGTAGTTGTTGGTATTGGGACAGACCCATATATCACTGCCTGAGAATTTGGTAAAAATTCTGTTCTACCTATGTTTTGGAACAACCTTAATGTCAGGAGATCAGCTATGATGCCTTAAAATTCTGCCTATGTAGGAAGCTGTCAGACAAAATGCCTATAATTGCTGAGTGACTCTGTGAGAAGTGAATACTTTGAGAACATCTTCAGACTAGAAATATGCTGCAGCATTGTTGTCCTTAGAAAATTGGTTTTATTTGTAGTGACACCTTAATGCTGAGCAGGGCCGTAGCCAGGATTTTTCAAATACCGAGGTCATTTTTTCTAACCCCCCCCCCCCCCCCCCCCCCACACAAATAAATACAAAAAAATACCATAGATTGGGAAGACATTTATTTTCACAAGCCATATTTACATTGTAACAATAGAAAGTCAACAAATGCTGTATTCTTTTAATATGAATCCTTAAAGTGTTGGCTTGGCATATATCAATGTGCCTGTGTGTGTTTGTTTGTTTCAGAAAGAGAGTGAATGAGAGTGTGTGTGTGTGTGTGTGTGTGTGTGTGTGTGTGTGTGTGTGTGTGTATTAGGCCATTTGTGGGTGTATGTGGAGAGACATACAGTAGGCCTAGAGAGGGTGTGAACTGATGACTTGCAACCAACCTATTCTGTGTGTGTATGCCTCTGTGAAAGGTATGTTTTAATAGAGGCAAAGTGTGTGAGATTGTAAAATTTGTACAGTATATGCATGTGTCTGTAGTTGTGTGTCTATGTGTGTGTGAGAATAAGAGAGAGAATAATCTGGCCTCTTGTCTTGTGCTGGAGATCAATCCATCCATCCAGTGTTCACATCATTAACTGTAATGACATAATGAATAGAAAAAAACAATTAATACATCAGTATTCCTCCCCCTTTCCTCCTATTAATACAGCACCAACTTTAGTACATGCAACACATGTCATAATAGTTAGTTCATATTGTTAGATTACATTAAGTCTCACCTCTTGTCAAAACAAGTAACAATTCTCCTGTGGCCAGAAGCATCCCATCTCTGGAGCACTCGATGGGGGTCAATTTCAATGTTCTGGTGGACATGCATGAGAGCTAGACTAGATAGCCTCTCATCACCCATGGTAGAGCGAAGCCATGTTTTGAGTCGACGTAATGCAGAAAAAGACCTTTCACATGAGCAAGTGGTGACTGGCAATGTCAAGAAAAGCTGTTTATCTGATGTGCATGACTGTAATGTAGGCTATGAACGAACATTTTTAATAAGCAGAGGGAATTCCCGACATTAAACAAATACCTGTAACCGTTTACATTCTTAGGACGTTTGCATTGTGAAAATGTACAGTGAGACTTCAGATATAAAAACGCTGACTTGTTATGTGATGTTTTCTCAATAAAATCGTATAATTTCCTATTCATTCAATAGAATGTATGTGAATTCTAGGGAATACTAATATGGCGGTGCGTGGCTTCACTTTTATGACGTCATGAGCTATCCAGTTCTCTATTATAGATCAGTGGATTCTAATGACAAATGAAACTTAGCGCTTGACAGTGCTGAACAGTCTGCCACTGACACACACAGGCTCACCTTCTCTCCTACTCTTTCCCTGCCCTTCTGTTGTTGGCTTTTTAAAACTTAATTTAGTTTGATGCAAGTTCCTCTTCATGTCTGCATTTCGCTCAAGACCACACTACGATCGATGTACTAGTCTACATGAAAAAACATACGACTTTCCCGCCTCTCTGAATCTGTAGCCTAGGTAACGTGACGTCAAGTGCCGCTGCCTGCAAAGACAGATAGAGGCGGAGATTTCACCTGAGAGATTAGACGGAGAATGTGAATTTAATTGGGAGAAAATACAGACGACATATATGGATTCGGACACGGACCGGGTTCTGTGTTTGGCATTGATCATCACTGCTGGATTTCAGCTTTGACTAATTTGAAATTTCGGGAAAAAATACCGAGGACATGACCTCGGTGTCCTCAATGGTAGATACGGCACTGATGCTGAGCTGATAAAGAGAAAATCCGAAGGCAAGACTCACCTCAGCTGGGACTGTTTGAGTCGCTGGTGGAGAAGTGAGTTTTAAAACCGACATGGCAAGCTTGAGTGCCTTAACACGAGGCAAATCAATTCCTCAATAGGCCATTAGAGGATGATAAGCCCTGTCTCAATTGTGTAATTTAAGTGAATAAAACTTGTTTAGCTGTCACCTGTCAAGCCAGCTGTGCTTGATACCTAAACCTGATTAACGGTGGGAAATTAGCTAATCAAGGTGTCAGTGTTGCCTTATCTCTCCAAGTGTCTTCACTTTAGCATATCAGATAGTCAAGACTGAGCTCGAGAGCTCAAACTGGGTTTGATTTAGACTCATTACTAGCATCTCCAGTGAGAGATGCTGTGCGGCTGGCAATGTTATGCCAATATCTTATTAGCATGTCATGTACTCAGACCAAAACACATTAGCGTTTCACGATTTTTCCTCGCGGTTGATCTCAGAGCTCAATAACATCCCAGAGATTATCCACTTCATATTTGTAGGATCATAAGGTTGAAAGAGACTTCGGAGGTCCCAATGTCAACCGAACAGTCCGTAGGAGTTTTTAAGAACTATTATTTGCTATGCTAATGCCATTTCTGTCGGCAAAGCTGCCTAGATACCATGATCCTTTGAGCCCCCTGCTGGTAGATGGTGCAACTACACCTGAACCCTCAATTTTTTTCTGTAGGCCTATTTGCTAGTGAAGGGATTGGGAGATGAATGAGAACACTAACAGATAGCTTTCTCATTCCCTTTAGGCACATGCTTTAAGGAAATGGGGGCAGAATAATTTCGAGAGCAATGTTAGGAAATGAGTGAAATCACTTATATCACCTTTAACAGATAAGATTATATTAATAGATCTGGATTAAATGATACAGCTCCTATTCGTTCCCCCAAATCACGGGCACAGAAATGAAACACTGCGCCCATTCGAACACCATTAGTCATGTGCAGCAGAATGTGTAGATCAAAGCCCTCCGCGTTTTAAAATGACTCCATCTTCCGGTTGCTTTCTTGTCGTGAGGAAAATGTCGCTGCCTTGTGACGGTGGGAAGCTTGCAAAAATTTTGATTCGCAAAGATAAGACAGGAAAAAATGTGTGGAGATGAAAGTGAACACACATTTCCTTTCATATTACTATCAAAGGCAAAAGTCCACGGAAGAGCTGGAAGATGGACTCTCATAACATCTGCAAAAAGACAGCCTATTGTTTTATGGTGGATTTATTCATTGGAGCCCTAATTTGTTTCTGTGCAGTCTTCGCAGTCGTCACTACTGTAATATTCTCAAGCTCAGTTTTCTAATATTTGTGCTGGAATAGTACAGCATATCATCTGATTGTTGTATTATGCATCATTACGCATTATTTCTAGGGGCACAGTGCTCATTAAAATCTTTTTTTTTTTTATTGCTTTTACAATAGGCTTCATTGAGCTGGAAAAAGATGGGGGTTTTTTTCTTATGGTTTAGTCTTTCCTTTTTAGCTAGTCTCATTTTCTTACGTTTATTTTTTGTATCTCAAGAGAGCAGAAATTACATAAATGTTTCAAAAGCTGTATAAAATTTCTTTTGAATGTTCAAATGAGACAAAACAAGCAAAAAAATGTTTGTAATGATTAGGACTACCCAATGTAGAGGTCTCCTGAAGCTGTTCCTCACCTAATAATCATACAGACAACTACTGTCAGTCTGTCGTGGGTGGGTGCCAAGGCATTGCTATTCATTTGTTAAAAGAATAGCTCACCAAAAAATGAAAATTTGCTGAAAATATACTCTGCCTCCGGGCATCCAAGATACAGATGAGTTTGTTTCTTTATCAGAACAGATTTGGAGAAATGTAGCATTACATCACTTGCTCACCAATGGATCCTCTGTAGTGAATGGGTGCCATCAGAATGAGAGTCCAAACAGCTGATAAAAACATCACAAGTAATCCACACCACAGTAGTACAAAATATAGTACCAGTTTACTTTCTTTCTGAAGGTTTTCTGAATGAACTTTTTTTCATAGTGATTTCAAATGAAGAGCTGCATGGTCTTCCAACACACCCTAATGCCAGTCCATAACTATTTTAAGTTTTGGAAAATTGGTGAAGAATTTATATATGATAGAATTTGTATAAAATCATACAATCTCATATGTTTTCATACAATCTGTTTACGACCCACTGAGGGCCTTCATACTAGGCTTTTTTGATAAAATTTTTATAGCCTATTTCATGCAAATTCATTAAAAATATTTATGGTTTCTGTCCCACTTTATATTAAGGGGCCTTAACTACTATGTACTTACATTTAAATTAATCATTTGGTACAATGCATTTATTATGTACATACATGTTTCTACATTGTACATATATTTTAAAAAAACTGCATGTAATTACATCTGTAGTTAATTTCCATAATTACATTTATAATTACACTGTTGACACATCCTTTACACCTTAACCCACCCTTAAACCTACCCATACTTCTAAACCTGTCCCTAACCTTACCTGTATCCCACCTCAATAGCAGCAAAAGTGTTCTGAAATACAATATGAACACAGTAAGTACAATGTACTTATTTTTTGATGTAAGTACATAGAAGTTAAGGCCACTTAATATAAAGTGGGACCATGGTTTCTTATGTGATCGGGTTGTGGAGTTCTCTCCCTTTGCCTATGTGAGATTTTTCCAATCTCATTTGTGCTTCAAATGTTGAAATACTTTGTGACTATAATATGTTGAAACTTGTGTGGTTAAACACTACTGATATAGGCTACCTATACCCAGGGAAAAAACTGTAAATCAGAAGGATTATAAAAGTGATAAAACATCTTAATAAGCCACTCGATATACCATCTTCGCTACGCAAAACATTGTATCCAATGAAATTGCGTCCCAGTCGGATATAAGATTAAACTGGTTTTTAGGTCGTTACTGTTTTGACCGATGATTTATAGCAAATACAGGCTGTCAGTCATTCGTCACCCAGCACTAGCGCGCTAGCTATTTGCGGAAACACATGATAAACAACCTCTCATCCGCGTCCGTTAAATACTGCTCTTGTCCAGATGTTCTCTGCAGATGTTTTGCTCTCTGTCCTGCGGCGGGACTTAAACTGACAACTTGGATTAGTGATGGACACACGAACAAGGGGTTTCCCTGTCATTTGTGATGCAGATAGAGGGCTAGCAACCGCGTCTCGCTTCCCCCTCACAGACACACAGCAGCAGGCGAGCTCCATTAAATAAGTCCGACTTCATAAAGCTGACAGACTCGCTCTGCAAAACGTTTCGACAGCAGAAGCACATTAGGGGAGTTCCAGGTTGTGCCGATGGGACGCAGGATTAATCACAGGCAGCGCCGTGAGCAAGCGCATGAGTATTCTTTAATACATCAGATGCTTCCCACTAAAAGTGTCGGTTTGATTTAGAGATAGTAAATATGATTTGTTCAGATGTGTTGGCGCAAAGCGAGGAGTCGAACATTTTGTTTGAGAAGAGGCCGGATATTATGATAAATGATTCAGAGACAGAAGCAAGCATAGGAGACTGGAGAGTGTTCTAGAAAAAGAAAAAAAAACTGCTGCACTGCTTTTATTTCTGTGTAGTCACGCAAGCATTTGTCTTTAGCTCTGTTCTGGCTTGTTTTCCCTGAGGAGGTTAGTTAAAGTCGTACTTTGTTTTCGACTTTACTAAAAAATTGTCTACTATTTTTTGGCTATGTTTCTGCTTCACCTCTTTATTTTTTATCTTACATTTTTCCAAATAAATTTTTAACTTAATGTAATATAATATAATATAGCCTAATATAATATAGGCTAATACTTTTATTTAATTTGATTACTAATTATTGTTTAATTATATTTCCTTATTAGCCTATTTGGCGCCCTGGAAAATGTTTGCTTCCGATTCTTTCCACAGTCTCTGCAAATAAACTATGGGGTATCGTTAATTTAAAGGGACCATGAACTGAGAAATCAAATTTCTCTTGATCTTTTGATATATATCAGATTAATGTAAAGCAAAACCTTTGTGTAAGTTTCAGAACTCAAACTTTCTTGTTATTTCAAAAACAGCTTTTATTGAAACCAAGCTGGTAAAACTACTAGCTTTGGAAATTGTCACATCATGATGTCACAATGCAATGAAAGCCCTCCTCTGTAGAAAATCAACGCCTACTTCTACATTGCTGCCTCTTTAGGCCCGCCCACTGATTTGCACATGTAGTAGGAGGAGAGGAAATACTATAGATACAAACACAGGATTACTTCATCAATAAAACCATAGAGGATTACAAGACGCTGTGTAATGTAAGTTGTAAAAAAAATAAAAAATAAATTAAATTATTATTTTTTTATTTATTTATTAAAAAAAAGTTTTGAATTGCCTTCATTGTTAGCTTAACACCGTATTTACATCGGATGTATTGCGAACATTGTTGCATTTTTAACCTAATGACCCACGTTGTTTTCAGAGTACATCACATCAGCGTACGTCTATTATTTTAATATGCGAAACTGTTTGCCAGTCATAGCAGTGGCCATTTACTAGTCTTGAATGCTCCCCGTTCTGCAGAGAGGGACTAAACATCATACAAAACACCCTATTACTTCTAAATTATTATGTTTTTTTATGTAAAAATATTGCTAACATTATAAATGGACCTCAGAAAACATTATGAAATAATAATAAAATGCAGTTCATTGAAATGGAATTTTTATTTATTTATTTGCTAATGTAGGCCAGCTTTTTTTTTTTTCAACATTTTAGACAACTCAAAAAACTACAGGTAGCAATGTATGTTCTAAGAACGTTTTGCTATTGTTTCCATTAATTTACGAAAATGCTATGTTCTCAGAACTTTCAATATGTCTAGGTTTTTTTTGTAAAAATGTTGTACAAAGTCTTTTTCTTTGGTTATGTGAACATTGGAGGAAATCAAGACAATGATAAATTTAGCATTTTGCAAGCACTGTAGGATCATACTTTTGAATGTACTCTGAACCATCTGAAACAAGTAGCAATGTTTCAAAATCATTACTCTAATGTCCAAGTAAAATGTTTAAGAATGAGCAATGTATAAATATATCATTTTTTGTTCTAAGTTTTTAATAACATTACTAAAAAGCAGATAACTTTGAACAAACAGTCTATTAATGTTGCTGGTAGAACATTTATTCAAACCTTTAAGAGAAAGGATTTTTTTTTTTTTTTTTTTTTCTGAAAACGTTCCCGGTTAGTTGGGACTGACCTCCAGACAACAGACACTCCTACTTTAGTAATAATTACAGAGATTGCAGTGCCTTGCCAATCAGTGCATGATGTGAAAAACACCCAGTGTTAATTATTGTAACTTAGATGTTGTTTAGAAAACTTACAATATCCTGATCTGTAATCAAAATCCAGTGACTCATTCAGGTGTCTTTGTGTTTTCCTGTTCGGTAATTTTTGAGAGCTTTGGTTCCATACGTGCAGATAACACTCATTCTTTCAGCCGTCTCTCTCCTGAGGTGAAATTATGTTGCTGAGGCTCTTTAATTAAGACATGGAGACATCCCTTGGAGACATGTGATTAAGTGACAAACTATAATCACTTCCTGATTACCCTCATCTTTCCTCCTTGTGTTCTTTTTTTGTGTTATTTTGCAGTTTTTGTCACAGCTCATTAGAAACGCTACAAAATTAGCATGCTGCCACACAATGGCCACCATTGTTAATAATCACAAATTAATGTGCTGTCGCGTGTAAGTCACTGTCATTTGTTTCCACCCTTCTGGTAATGAGTATTCGTTTTCACATTCAGTTTGCTGGTGACTTTCCCCGCAGGGACGTTCAGCTGTATCATCAGGGGGTAAAATACACAGCGCTGATAACTTATCTGATCCAGTCATAACAGGACACGTGTTTCGTCAACCTGTAACGGGAAGTCAGATTTCAAAAATGGTTTGCTGACTGTAAAAAACTGAGTTCCTGGCAGGAGTTTTGAAGGACTCACCCTTTTCGGATAATCCTACCAACCTGACTATCTTTTTCAATATCCCTCTTACCGGTTTTTGTCTTCCAGAGCAATACTTAAGCTGTTAGCGTAAGGTCTTTGGCAACATAGTAGCTTATCTGGTCAAATTAGACAGAAAGGGGTAGTCTACAGCAATAATAGACCAGTATGTAAAAAGCAATCTTCAGACGATTTTGAATAGGCCAAGGCGTCAAGGATTTAATTGTTAGTGTCCAGTTAGCATCTGCTGGTGGATGTTGTACTGTTGTGGATGCTGTACTACTGTTTATTGTCACTTTTTCTAAGACCTGAAACAAAACTGATTGAGAACCAGAGCTGGGTATATTACTTACAAAATGCAGTGTGTAACTGATTCCAAACTGCATTACAAAAATTGTAGTTAGTAACGTAATCCATTACATTATACATTTTCGGTAATATAATCACATTACTTTTTGATACTTTTAGATTGCTTTTGACCTGCCTAGTTTATCACATTGATTCAAATAAGATAATCTTTTCACATATTGAAATAAAAATACATATAGTAAAAAAAATAGCCTTTCAAAGATATAGTAATACATGGTTCAATAACCCACTGACTGAAAATTCAAATATAACTTAATGTGTTCATCAGTAGCTGATGCAATGTTGAAATGCTGAGAAAAGACTTAAAATTGAAATGATTTTTGTAAATCCAGTGGTCAGATGTAATTATAGCTGCCTGATTGTGACTGGTCTTTGTGTGAATGTCCATAAAACTGGAAGACTTTCTGAATGTATATAAGCAGTGGACTGGGAAATTTACAAGATGAAAAATAAGAATTAAGTAGAATGAATAAATCATGAATAATTTCTTGCTATTGTGTGAATAATATGTAATCATGTAACAATAAAAAGTAACTGTAGTCTGAGTATTTTAAAATGTAATCTAACTACAAATACTTATTTTTCAGAATCTGGTTACATAATCCAGATCACATGTAATCAGTTACTACCCAGCACTGTTAAGAACCACAAGTGGTAATTTTATGGTCAAAATTTATTAAGACAAATTTTATATAAGTTATAAAATTAATCCATCCTAGAGTTTCAAGTAATAACTATTTCCTATAACTGAGTTTTCTAAAGAACATCTTTTTGACTTTCTCACACAACTGTTGAAGATCTTTTAACGATTCAGTCACATTCCTTTATTTTTAATCTCTCAGCAAAGTACGCATCTCATCCTTTTGTTTCCTAGAAATGAAGTGGCCTTGGCTTTGTTAGTTCAGCTATGAACCATTCAACAAAACAAACCACACAAACACTTCAAATCTATTAATGAGCTCTTACTCAAAAAGTCTCATTGCGGCTTAGGAACTTGTAACTTTGTTTGAAGAACTGATAAAAACTTGATGGAAGTTGTGTGACAGTCAGTTTGGAGCTTGCAATGCTGCCCTTTTTGAGTGCAATATATCAGAAGATTAGTGAACAGCCCCTCGGGCGTTCTGTCTGAAACTCTATTGTTTATATGATCTTGTCAAAGCGTAAAAATAAATTATTCACAGATGTGGCACAATTATTTTCCTATATAAAGAACTGTTGTGATCATGAGGACCTGAGTTTGATTCTAACCTGGATTCTAGGGGCCAGTTTTACCAAACATTAGTGCGAGAGTGCAATTCCACAACAGCGCCAATGGTTATGGAAATTTCTGCGGGTGATTTACTAATAACGCACAAATTAAAGAACACAGAAACACAGACGCAACATCTCACTTACATATCGACCAACACAATATACCAAGCGCAGTGCAAATTAGAGTAGTCGCAAATAAAGAATAAAGAAATAAAGCCACGGTACATTGAAAAGTACCGGAGGCCAAAAAATGAAGGGTTGCAAGAAGTTTGATTGCCTGACTCTTCCTGGTTGAGAGTTCCAAGTCATCTTTTATTTCCTGAAGCAAATTAAAAATAATATGGCTTGGCAAACGATATGTTCGGATAATGTGTTCTTCTGGCATTCCAAATAAATTAATACTTGTGGAAAAAATCCTCTCCCTTCTATCATGTGCTCTCTGTTTTCTGCGGTGCCTCCTCCTAGCAACAATAATTGCAGCCATTTCAAGCGCAAAATAGTTTAAGACATGCTTTTTTTGGGCGTTAAATAATGGCGCAAATACCAGTAATTTGACGAGTGCAAACGTTAGTAAATCTCGTTGCGGGATTCATTTGAATACTCTGCTCCCGTAAATTTTGCATCTGAAAGGAAAACTCCTACAAATGCATATTAAATAAGATCAGGCAAAAAAATAACTGTGTCCAAGCCTTTTCAGCGCTAATTCGTCACTTTTTACTGTGAAAAAAGTGACGAATGTGACCCCTCTGGGGTCTGAGGGTGTTTTGGGGGCCTGGAGAAGTTTTGACATGCCCTGACATTTGCGCTTTTTTCAGTTGCTTATAAACATATAAATGGCTAAAGTCTACTGTAACCAGCACAAACTGGGCTACAATAATATGTTAGCAGCATTTATGTACATGATTTTGCTTTTGAGAAAGCAACGTTTATGCGTGGTTAGTGAAAAACTACAATTTTGAAGTCACTGAAACCATAAAACACATACAGAACATTTGGTCACAAGACTTTTGAGAACTGGATCTTGTAGTCTAGAGTTTTTGCTTCAAAATAATGTGAAAATCATCATTTTTACTTGCTCACAGAAAACAATATATTGATATTGTATGATCAAACCTGACAGAGTATTTTTAGTTCTTTTCGCGGTCATAAAGAAAATATGAGACAGCCCGCACCGGTGCGGGCTTCGACCCCAGGGGGTTAATATTGTTTTAATTTTGAGAATATTATTAAAGACTGCATAACTTTTAACAAACGTTGTATTAATGTACTGGTTAACTTTGAGAGAAACTTGCCAGAATGTTATTCAAAGTTCTGAGAAGATTCCCTGTTGGAAATTGGCTGGGAAAATCGCTTTTTGAAAACGTCAAATCCAATGATCTTGTCTTTAATAATATTCTTAAAAGCAAAACATCGAGTGCTGTCACTCACGGTACATCAATAAAAAAGTAAATGTAGTCTGATTCCCATTAGCTGGTTTATTCTTTTTCCAAATAATGTATCCAGTGTAGCTATTATTGAGATGTCACTTGGTTGACTGATATCACATCACCTCTTAACTGAGAAATTCATAATTTCTCTTGCAGGATTCATAGTACGATATTTATCTTCATAAATACACAACAGCAGCAGCTGGTCACATTCACCATTGAACCTTTCCCTGTGTTTTAAAGATTTAATGACAAAAGCATTAGAATCGCCGTAATTTCCCCCGCGATTTCCCCAAACTTTTTCAATAACCCTATTCTGCAGGTGCAGAAGGTGCAGCTCGAGCTTGTCTGTCCTCATTGATCTGGCTGTGGACTGCACAATAGACGCTTTGAGAGCGATGCTTGAGTACAACACCCACTAATACTGCATACAAACAACAACACTTAAACCCACTCGGCTCTCCGGACGCCACCTTCATCCTCTCCGGCCCTCAGGGCAAAATCAATGGCTTTAGCTGGCTGTGCAGAAGGAGGAAAGAGAGATAAACACAGGAGTTAAACTGCTGTTCAAAAACAACACACCAATGGGCTCTTTTTTTCTGTGTGGAGATGTGTATACCTAAGATTATGATAGGAATATAGAGGAGTTTGCTTGTCTGTGGATACAGAAGCAGTGTAGGTGTATGAATCTATCAATGCGCCAGTAGATGGCGACAAGTGACTGTCTTTGAGGGTGAGTCACTGAGTCGTTCGTTCAAATGAATCGTTCACAAATACAGATTAATTACGAAAAGAAACAAAGGAATGTCTTTATAGGTCACTGAGTCATTAACTGAATAGATTTGTTCACATTCAAAAGTGAAAAAGAAAGGTTTATTGAGTGATTTAAAAACATGGTTTATTCAGAAACAAAACAAAGGACTGTCTTTATAGTTGATCACTGAGTCATTAACAGAAGTGATTCATTAAAATAATACATGTTCATTCTGGAATGAAACAAGGGACTGTTTTTTGAGTGATTCAGTTAGGACTAGAAGGGATACAGCTATGGCCACCGGCATACTGGCCATGCACTCATCAATATTGCATCATTTTTGTCATGCTGAACAAGGATAATTACTGTATTTGCATAATTGTAATGGTAGGTTTAGGGTTGGGGTAGGTGTAGACGTTAATAAAACACAATGTGGTAGCAAATTGAATTAATTTTTTTTTCAGGGAAAATATAACTATCTTTGACAATATTTGCACTTACATCAACAAGACAAATCTAGGTTTACGTTCACATAAAGAGAAAAGCATCATACTAAAGTTAACATGTCTTTAAACATATCATCATAAAACATCAAATTTTTATTTATTTATTTTTTAAGTCTAAGAGATGAAATTACAGAGTTGAATTCAGCAAGGAAAAGTGGAAGACACAAAGAAGACTTACACCATTTTTGCTTATGGATAAAGAATTTTGCATACAAAATAAAGAAATTAACAACATATTCTAAAGAAACATGTTTTGGGTTTAACAAATAATATCTTTGAGGGCAAAATTGTACACCTCATTTAAAGTGCCAAAAATATAAAAACTTAAATCAACCCAAAATTTGTTAGTAATGCTACAATCAAAAAATAAATGGGCAGCTGTTTCCTCTATAAGACCACAAAATGAACAATTCTCATCAATGTCAGAATATTTAGAAATGGAGGAATTAACAGGATAGATTTTGTGAAGGATTTTATAATGGACTTCCTTAACCTTGTTAGATATACAAAACTTACTGGGCAAAGGCCAAGCTTTTTTCCAATTTATATCAGTTATAAATGATTCTTTTTATTTGAAAAAGCTTGCGAATATGTTTGTTGTTACACTTCTTATCTAAAAAGTTACTACCACCCCAAAACAAAACAGGATACACAACATTACCCTAACTAAACATTAAGTGATTTCTAACTAACTGAATTAAACCTGTTGGTATAGCTGTTATTAATGTATTGTATTTTTTTGGTGGAACAGGAAAGCCACGGCGATTAAGAAATTGCCCATAAGTTAAAATATTACCAACATCATCTAACACAGATAGAATACAATTAAGATTGTTGTTAAACCATTTAGAGGAAAAAAGGGACTTATTTCTGACAGTTATATCATCATTGTTTCAGAGGAAAACTTTGTGTGGAGAAAAACTGGACAAGACACAATTTCCAAGAAAGAAGACATTGTTGATGAAAATTCGATAAGGCAATGGGTAACTTGCTGGGTAAAACTTCAGCTTGACTTCAGCTCCGCTTTTAACACCATCATCCCGGACACCCTTCAGAATAAACTAACTCAGCTCTCCGTCCCCACCTCTGTCTGTCAGTGGATCAACAGCTTCCTGACAGACAGGCAGCAGTCAGTAAAGCTTGGTAAATACACATCCAGCACCCGCACCATCAGCACTGGAGCTCCTCAGGGCTGCGTTCTCTCCCCACTGCTCTTCTCCTTCTACACCAATGACTGCACATCTAAAGACCGCTCTGTCAAGCTCCTGAAGTTTGCAGATGACACCACACTGATCGGCCTCATCCAGGATGGTGATAAGTCTGCTTACAGACAGGGGGTTAAGGAGCTGGCTGTCTGGTGCAGTCTTAACAACCTGGAGCTTAACATGCTCAAAACTGTGGAGATGATCGTGGACTTCAGGAGAAACCCCCCTGCACTCCCCCCACTCACCATCATGAACATCACTGACTGCAGTGGAGTCATTCAGATTCCTGGGCACCACCATCTCCCAGGACCTGAAGTGGGACAATCACATAGACTCCATTGTCAAAAAGTGCCAGCAGAGGTTGTACTTCCTTCGCCAGCTGAGGAAGTTCAACCTGCCACAGGAGCTGCTGAAACAGTTCTACTCCGCCATCATTGAATCCATCCTCTGCACTTCAATAACTGTCTGGTTCAGCTCAGCTACCAAATCTGACCTCAGAAGACTACGGAGGGTAGTCCGGACTGCTGAGCGAATCATTGGTACAACCCTCGCCAGTCTCCAAGAACTGTACTTATCCAGAGTGAGCAAAAGGGCTGGTAAAATCACTCTGGACCCCTCACATCCAGCACACTCCCTCTTTGAACTGTTACCGTCTGGTCGACGCTACAGAGCTCTGAGCACCAGAACGGCCGGACACAGAAACAGTTTCTTCCCTCAGGCAATCCATCTCATGAACACTCGACAATAAACGCGGAACACACAACTATTATACATTATCCATTCACCACACTCACTTATTTTATTTTATTTCTCATTTCAAATTTGCACATACTTGACCTGTACATACATAATTGTCTATATTATATATTGTGTTTTTGCTGTTTTGTACATTGCCTATTTGGATATTTGTATATTATTCTTTTATTATCTGTGTCCTGTCCTGTTGCTGTCTTTCTGTTGCACTGTGGAGCTTCTGTCACTACAACAAATTCCTCGTATGTGTAAACATACTTGGCCAATAAAGCTCATTCTGATTCTGATTCTGATTCTGATAAAAAATTGCATTTCAATAAGAAGGACAGGCCACCAATTTTTTTAAATATACTATTTGGAATGACAAACCATAATGACGTCGGATTTGCAAGGCATCTCTTCAGCCAGTTTATTTTAAAGGTGTTTATGGTGTCTGCAAAATCTAAAAAATCAAGGCCACCCTCACCTCTAGAATTAGAAAGAATTTCTTTAATTTGTGGGGCCTATTTTTCCAGATGAAGTCCAAAAATAATCTATTAACCTCCTTTATAGCCTTGACATTAATACATAGGGAAAGTGCAGGGTATACAAAGCGATAGAGTCCCTCTACCTTAGATAAAAGGATTCTACCAAACAACGAAAGATCTCTCTGAAGCCAAATGTTAAAGATGTTTTTGGTTTTTTATCATTTTCTCATAAAAATTTAAATAATGTCTGGTTATTGGATTTTTAGTAATATGAATACCCAAATATTTTACAGTTTTTAACTGGAATGTTTTCTGAAGATGTGTTATCCATGTCATGAATTGGGATAATTTCCCATTTTTAAAAATGGGAAATTTTTAGACCAGAGGCACACGAAAATTGTTCAACTACCTCCAAAGCTTTAGATAATTGCCTTTTATCCTTCAAAAACAATGTTGTGTCATCGGCTAGCTGCGCAATTTTAACCTCCTTGTCAAAAATAGAGATTCCTTTCAAATTTTCATTGTGGTTAATGCTCAGGCAAAGTAGCTCTGTGGCTAAAAGAAACAAAAAAGGGAGATCGGACAGCCCTGCCTAACTCCACAATAGATGTCAAATCTCTTAGAAGTGTCAAAATTTACAATCACAGAACTATTAATACCCCTATAGAACATGGCTATAGTATCATCAAACGATTTCCCAAATCCAAACATCTCTAAGGTACGGAAAATAAATTTGTGTTCTATACAATCAAAAGCTTTATAAAAATCAAGAAAGAGAATAAGGCCATCTGACTGAATCAAACTAGAATAATACAATAAATCTAAAACTAACCTTATGTTGTTAGAAATATGACAGTCTTTCATAAATCCAGATTGAGATTCTAAGATAATATAACCCAGACCAACTCTTAATCTATTGGCATAAACAGAGGCTAATATTTTATAATCTGTTGTTAAAGGATAATAGGACACCAACTGTAGAGAGATAACACCTTGCTTCCTAGTAGCTGTCATATCTCCCTGACTGAGGCATTCTTTATACATAGAAAATAAAGGTAATTGAACAATCTCCCAAAAGTGGACATAAAATTCTACAGAAAGCCCGTCAATATCGGGCGATTTACCCATTTTCATTGAACTTAGAGCTTGCTTAATTTCATCTACTGTCAATTCGGAATCACAAATTTTTTTGAACTCACTATTAATAACCTTAATATCATACTTAATCTTATCAATGAATTCTTCACAGATGTCATAGTTACATTTGGAAGAGTAAAGATTACTATAAAATGTGGTAACAAATTCTGAAATTACTTTTGGATCTTTTGAGATAACACCATTAAGGTTAAGTGCTGAAAGAGTTTTCCTCTGAGTTTTTCTCCCCTCTTCAAGCCACTTAGCTCTAGATCTATGCACCTCTAGCCAATTCCAAATAAGATCTGTCAATTTCTAGATTCAGTTTTTTAATCTCCAGATCTTCTTCCTCTGTCGTTGATTCTTTTAGCAATAGTGAATTAAGTCTGTAACCAACTCTAGCTCAGATTGATTTTTAAAGTTTTTAAGTTCTTTACGTCTTTTAACAGCGATATATCTTGCTTTATATTTAAAGAACTCATATTTTTTCTTATAATCTTTACTCAATCCTGTAAATAATTCTTTGGCAAGGTAGCAAATTGAATTCATTGTTATTTTATGGCGAGTTTTTGCGTCACTTCCGGCTGTAGCTGTATCCCTTCTAGCCACAACCGAGTGACTCACTTGATCGTTTTGTTTAAAAACAGTAACAAAGTTGGGAATATAGAGGAGTTTACTTGTATGCAGATACAGAAGCAGTGTATGTTTATGAATCTGTCCACACGCCAGTAGATGGCGATAAGCGACTGTCTTTGAGAGTGAGTCACTGAGTCGTTTGTTCAAATGAATTGTTCAAAAACACAGATTCATTCAAAAACAAAATAAAGGACTGTCTTTACAGGTGATCATTCATTAACTGAATTGAATTGCTCAAAAACACAGCTTAATTAAGAAAAGAAACAAGGGAGCATCTTTTGATTCACTTAACTGCCTTGTTCAAAAACAAGATTCATTCAGAAATGAAACAAAGTAGCCTACGTTCTATATTGGTGATCGTTCTGAACTGAACTGATCTCTTCCAAAACACAGATTCATTAAGAAACGAAACAAAGGAATGTCTTTTGAGTGAATCACTCAACATTTTCATTCGAAAACATGATTCATTAATAAACAAATTAATGAATTAATGTCATTAACTGAATTGATTTGTTCAAAAATACTTTCAAAAACAAAAAGGCAGTCTTTTATAAATGATTCACTCAAATGATTCATCAAAAACATGATTCATTCAGAAACTAAACAAAGGACTTTCTTTATAGGTGAGCAGTGAGTCATTAACTGAAGCGATTCAAATGAAGAATGCAGACTCATTCAGGAACAAAACAAGGGATTGTCTTTTGAGTAATTCACTCAACCCATTTATTCAAAAACATTATTCATTCAAAAACAAAACAAAGCACTGTTTTAATAGATAATCACTGAAATATTCATTAAATTGATTTGTTCAAAAATACAGATTTATTCAGGAATGAAACAAGGGACTGTCTTTTGAGTGATTCACCTAACTGATTCATTTAAAACATGATTCATTCAGTGATTAATGAGTGATTAACTGAATCAGTTTGTTTGAAGACACTGATTCATACCATATATTGCTCAGACACAGTTTACTTAATTTAACTTGTTCATTGAACTGTTGGAAAATGAAAATCTATATCACACTCACCAGTGATTGTGTGATATCGCTTAATTATACCTATAGGCATGCACAATATGTTGCCTCCATATCGGTTATCGGTCATTCCTTTTCATATAATATTTCATCTAATAGTGGATTTAATTGTTTCTGCCTATTTTAAGTTGTTGTTGTTGTTTTTTAAGATTACCCTCCATTTTTGATGCCCGTTTACATCAAAATCAATGCATCCAATTCATTCCCAAAGGATCAAATGACGTTCTGGCATATATTTTTCACTGTGAAATACATCCCATTACAAAATGAAACAGGATTTGGATCTTTAAGCATGTTTCTTACTTTATCAACATGATTTTGATCTAAAGTCTAATCAAATTTAGTATGTATATCCTCTTGAAAAGTGCTAGCACCATATGCACAAGATTCACTGGTCAATTTCAGTGTCTCTTTTGATCTGTATTTCATTCCCATACCCAAAGCTTTCATGTAAGTCTCTCATGCCGCTAAAGCAAACATGAAGTGAGCAATTGATGAGTGATGTTTTATTGAGAGTGTTTGGCTCTGTGATATCCTGGCCTCTGTTCCATTTCCTGTTGAGTTTCTTTTTCTCTCGCCCTCGTTTTCTCTCCCTCTGATACCTCACATCCATCTGTCTGTTTCTGTCAGAATCTTCTCAACATGAAACAAGCGGAGCTGGCACAAAGACACAGTGCTGCTGAGAATCTCCCTCCATTTCTGTATCTCAGCCTCCCTCTTTTCCTGTCCTCTCTTTATGGGAGAATTGTTTGGCGTGCGAGAAAATGAGTTGAAGTGGCATTTTCGGTGTAAACAGCGGCGGTTTAATTTGCTCATTCTTCTGGAAGCACACTGATTGATTAATATTGTCACTATAATTAAGCAGGAAAAGTAGAAAATGACACCAAAGTGTAGCCTTTTGAAGTAGTTTTGAAGAGAGTCAACAGCTCTGTTCCAAAACCTAGTGAGCTGCCAACAGCACTTAAGGCATGTTTCCGGCACAAAGCCTCTTCAGGAAGGTAGGCAGCGACATTATGCTGCCTTTTGAGATACCTTGTTGTATATCTATCTGTCTATCTATCTATCTATCTATCTATATATATTCTATTTTCATTTTTAATAGTTGTTTTGTTGTGCGTTTGCCTTTTTTATTTCTTTTAATACCTCTATATAGTCTATTATTTTTATATACTATATACTATATAGTATATTTCAGTTTTAGTACAGGGTTTTTTGTTTTGTTTTATTTGTTTGTTTACATTTATTTATTGTCTTTAATTTTATTTTATTTTATTTATTTATTCATATTTATTTTATTTCATGTTTATGAAATGTTAGAAGTGACTATAACAACCCTGAATCAGTCTAAGTTGGTTTGCTGGTCTTAACTGGTCTCCTAGACTGGCCTGATTGGTGGTTTTAGTGGAGTTTTGAACCCTTGCAGACCAGCTAGACTATCCTAATCCAGGTAAGACCAGCACACCATCTTAGGCTTGCTTGCTTGCTTATTTATGTATTTAGTTTGTTAGTTAGTAGCACTGTACAATAAGGTCCCTTTAGTTAACATTATTTAATACATTAACTAACATTAACAATGAGTAAATGCGTTTGTTACAGTATTTCTTAATCTTTGTTAACATTAGTTAATAAAAAATTACAACATTGTTCATTATTCATTATTTATTGTTAGCTCAGGTCCTTTATATAATATTAATAGATGCCACTTTTGATTTTAATAATGCATTATTAAATGTTAAATTTAACATATTTATAAGATGAAGAAATACTTTATAATTTATAAGATGAAGAAATACTTTAGACCTATTTTTTAATTGTTAACTTATGACATTAACTACTAATCAATTGAACCTTATTGTAAAGCATTACCATTTATTTATTTATTTAAGTTCATTCTAATTTGACAAGAAATGTTTGCCTCCTAAAATAATGTTTTTTTAATGCCTGTCAGAGCATCATGCTGTTTACTTAGCAACATGCTAACATGAATCTCTACTGGAATGCAAGTCTCCTGTGGGCTCTGCTTGATGAGCGCTATTTGTGTGGCTCACTGACTTGCCGCCTGTGTAGACAGTTCCAAATCAGTCACTTATGAGGTTCCTTGACACATAAAGCTCTCTCAGAAGCCATCTGACAGTTGTAAGTAGACAGCAAGGCATCTCACTGGGATTTGAATCAGAACTGTTGCTTCTATAACTGTCTGACATAAAACATGAACAAAAAAAAAAAAATCAAAAGACAACAGACAACCAAAGGCTCTGACTTACCTTTCTTATTGTTGATCACATAATAAATATAAAAATATTATATAAAAGTCATATATGTTTGTTAAAATTCACAAGTGATGTCTACACATGACACTGTACATGTTTTCAAATGATTTTGGGAACTAAACTCTAACTATACTACTTACCTTTACTCTATCGCACAATGCATCTGATGTTAAGTGCCCTGTTACATTATTTGTTACCTTATGGCGCACAAATTAAACAACTCCTACTGGGCAAATCAGTCAGAACGTTTTGAACTTGTGTGAACAGCAATATGCTACAGTTTTGTCACATGGCCTCATCACATTGCATACTAATGAAGTTAGCAGGTTGTCATCTAGGAATTAAATGTTATTTAGCATTGAAGCTAGATTTAGCATGTTTTACTTTCTTTCTTTTATATTCCTTTACTCTTCAATAATTCATTCATTCATTCATTTATAATTGGACGAAGTCTGAGCACTGAAACATATGCAACCAAGACTATTCAATAAACTCTGCTTCTATTTTATCATCATTACTTCGTCTCTTGCTTCTGGCTTTTCTCTGTCAACTTCTTGGCTGATAGAAGACTGTTAATACAGTTTTGGGTACCAGACAAGACTTGCTGTTAACAGGTTTTGGGTATTAGACAACTTTGCTGACTAGTTGTTCTGTTACCGGATATTTGCTGACAGAATCTGGCGTCCGCGGTTGGATCTGGTATTTCTGGCATGGAGGCATGATCTAACAGCATTTTCAATCCAATTTTGTGTAAATATGCTTTTGGCAGTTTGAGCAAATCAAATCAGTGAAATCAAGCATATTGCATTATGAGATAGTATTCCACAGTATGCTGTTGTATACTGCACTAAATGTCATACAGGTATTAATTTAACTAAAACTAAAAATAGTTAACTAAAGCCAAAAAATCTGTTACTTTTTATTCAGTTATTTCATTTCATTTACCTTGATGTAGTAATATAACTGAAATTATTCTAAAATTAAAATTGAACTAAACTAAACTAAAATTTAAATTGAAAACTAATAATTATACTAAAATTAAACTGGTACAGTGCATACAGAAAATATGCACCTGTGCAGTGTAAACGGTAGATACTACATACTGAAACAATAGAAAGAGTATGTTCTACTTTGCCGGATGTTTTTCCGGCACATAACAGAGTGAATCATTGACACTGTGCATGTGTTTGGGAGGGTGTATGCTAAATGTAACAGGAACTGATGTGAATTCCTCACTGTAGGGTTCAACCCAAAGACACGCAAATAATAATAAAAAAAAAACACAGAAGAAAACAAACCCTTCAGGTCTTGATGATGTAAGCACAGCCTACTAGAGATAGGGACTCACTCTGTTTTTCAGAGGGTCTACGCTGAGTAAAATAAAATAAAATAATCTATGCAGTTTACATAATAATAATAATAATAATACATTTTATTCATAAGCGACCTTTATAGGACACTTAAGGACACCTTACAGCATAGGCAGTAAAATCAATAATATATAAAACAATACATAATATATATACAAACCAAAATGTATTCAGACAAAATTTCTCACATTATCACAGTTTATTTGCTATAGTTTAGAAAATGGTAATAAAACTTGGTGACAAGAACTCAAGACTGAAGCTGTGTCAGAACAAATTCATCTTGATAATGTCAGATAACTTTGATAGAAAGGTATGTAACAAAACATGATCAGGTCAAAGTGTCACATCAAATTTTTGGTCCCAAATCAGTTTTACTGGTAGTCCACTGTATGAAGAATTTTGGGGTATAATATGTCACAGGTTACTTTATTTTGCTGAACTATAGTGTCCTGCACCCACTAGTAAAAAATTATCAAAAATTATATCTGGTGTCTGAATAATTTTTAGTTTGACTATGTATATGTACACTGTAAAAAAAAAAAAAAAAAAAGTTGAGCCAATTTTAAGGCAACCAGCTTCAGTAGATTTTTGAGTTCTCTCAACTAATTTTTGTAGGAGATTCTCAACTTTTTGTTGTATAAACTTAAAACAACAAGTTGAGAAAACTCAAAAATCTGCTGAAGCTGGTTGCCTTAAAATTTTAAGTTGGCTCAACTTTTTTTTTTACAGTATATATATATTGTGACGAGTCGGCTGCCTCCCCCCTTAATATCATCACCACCCCGTCCCTTATTCGCAGGCTCCCGACGGGAGTGGGTGTGTGAGAGAGGAGGGGCGCTGAAAACAGCTAGGTCTGGCGGCGTGTGATGAGGCGCACCTGAAGTGAATGGAGCCTCATCACCGCCGCTGTTTAAATGCCGAGCGCGCCTCTCCTCGGGAGACCGGTCTCTTCCCCGTGCATGCACGCTGGTGTCCTCGTGGGTCCAGGAAGGGAGCGTAGAGGGAACCCCGCGCCGCCGACGTCGCGAGCTGCCGGACCCGCGGTCCGGATGAGTACCGCACCCGCGAGACGGCTGACGGGCCAGGATGCCGGGCCGTATAACCCCTGGAAGCGCCGCGGGCCAAAGGAGGATGAAGCCGCTGAACGAAGCCGCCGCCCCCGCCCCGGACACGCAAGAGGGGAGCGCGTGCGGCCGCCGGACTCCGCCCCTTACCTGGACCCTTCCTTTCTGAACACTGCCCCTCCTTCACGAACCCCGGAGCACGTCGAGGACACCAGATCCCCCGTTATTTTGGACACTTTTATTCCCTTGGACACTTATTTTGATTTCTGTTGAATAAAAGCCTCTCCGAGGCCTGACGCCACACCCACTATGTCTGTCGTTTTGCTCCTCCCGCCACAATATATACCTAAATACAGTATTTAAATAAAGAAATCATCATAAAACATCAGAATTTGTTAGTAATTATCTAATAAAATAATACAAGAGCTAGTGCTTTGAAATAGAATGCATAATTATATGTTTTAATCATATATGATTAATAAATATTTTATTTATCAATACAATTAATAATATTATATAATATTATATATGAATAATAGACAGAATGTTTTAAATTAACACAAGAAAAAAAAAAACTTGAAAAAATGGACATTTTAACACTCCTTTAGTGAGAAAATTCAAGTCATGCTAATTCCCAGATAAATAATTAAGCTTAATTAAAAATTCCTCTTACATATGACCAGG
Source organism: Tor tambroides (assembly GCA_021397915.2). NCBI lineage: Eukaryota > Metazoa > Chordata > Actinopteri > Cypriniformes > Cyprinidae > Tor > Tor tambroides. The sequence goes on from JAFVLL020044722.1 coordinate 68,791, forward strand.
GGATATCTAATTAAACGTGAGACATTTCAGTGTTATCCAGATGTTTGAGTGTGGCGGACATTTTTCCACTTCTCAGAATCCATGAACATGGCCCAGAGGGAATGAAAAAGACATCAAAAGGCGCATAAACATTCAGTCTCCGTTCTTCTAATGCAATGATGTTCTAACACAGCAGCACTATGACTGTCTCCGTCAGAGAAGACTATGAGCTCACCTGCAGAAAACAGATAAAGAGAAACAGTCCACTTGTGACATCAGAAAAAAGTCACACCATTAGCCCTGAAAATCCAAACCAATTTTTTCCGGGAACTTTGATCTGGGATTAAACAGAGGGAAAAAAAACACTTTTGGAGGAGATGGAGGTGGGGCGGATCCATCAAGAGCTCCATAATCAGCTGGAGCAAGAGTTAGAGGACCTGAAGAGTCCATTAGGTTTCTTTATAAGTGTGCAGCAGCCTGAGATCGGCTGATTTAAAATCGTAATACATAATGTAATAAGGGCATTTCAGTGGTTTGTTATGAAGTGCAGAAATCTTGCGGAGAGAGGATTCCAGCAATATTCCAGCTCTCTGCTTTAACGTCTCCACATCTCTGGGGTGCCACTTGTAATGTTTGATGAATGGCTCTCTTCACAAGGATAAAATTCCGTTTGCTGCCTCAAATGCTTTTTTTCTTTTTCTGTTCTAAAGAAGGGGGTGTTCCAATACTTTTGTCCATATAGTGTATGTACAAGTCATTGGTGTTTGGTGATGAGTGCGTATGCGTTGTGATACTCTCTAAAATTGCGGAAGACAGTAACTCGGGGGAGAAGAATTGTTGAATAAAGTCATTATTTTTGTTTTCTTTGTGCACAAAAATTATTCTCGTAGCTTCGCAAAATTAAAGTTGAGCCACTGATGTCACATGGACTGTTTTATAGATGTCCTTACTACGTTTCTGGACCTGGGAACATTACAGTTGCGTTGCTGTCTATGATAGGGTCAGAGAGCACTCAGATTTCATCATAAATATCTTCATTTGTGTTCTGAAGATGAACGAAGGTCTTACGGGTTTGGACCGACATGAGGGTGAGTAATTAATGACATAATTTTCATTTTGGAGGGAACTAACCCTTTAACGTGTGAATTTTGCTAAATGTGCAGTTGAATTATGGGCCGTTGGCATGAATTGTACTTGTGATGGAGCGGTAGTGGAGCGAGTGAAAACCACAATGCTCCGACTTTTAAAAAATCCACTCCTTGCTCTATTCAAAATTACACCGCTCCCCTCCAAGCTCCGCTGCCAATCCAATCCTCTGACTCAATCCTTTCTATTAGATAATGACTTTAAATCATATACTTCTGAACACTAGTATTTCTCAACATGGTTTATCTTGACTGACATGAGCAGTTTTTCAGTCGCCATCAACAAAATCCCTGTTCAGAAGGGACTATTGCTCCCTGACGAGGTTTGGGCAAATTTGAGTTTCACAGACATTTTGTGATTTTAGTCCCATCCCAATGAATCACATTTGTGCTTTTCTAACACAACCTCAATTAAAGTTAGAGTTTTTCTGGGTAAAATAACAGCTGGTGGTTCAAGTGTGCCAACATCGCTGACATAAAAAGGACATGAAATCAGCAAGGAGAGTCCAATGCTTGAAACTGCTCTGAATGGCCATTGTTAACTATATACACACAATGCTATAATTACATAATTAATCTATGCAGCACGACCTTTCATTAAACCCACATTCATACAACAACACTCCAACCTTAATAATTACACAGATCCCAGTCCCAGCAAGTACATGATATGTCAGACGTCTTTATAACTCAAATATCGTTTATAAACCTAATACCTCCCACTAAAGTCTTTTAAAATATCCAGAGCTTCTGTTCACCATAGGTAGATTCAGCAATGCCGTTTAAAACCTACAGCTCTTTTTATCCTGATGAATCCATTTGAAATTGCTCTGAAAACTGACATAATGGGTTTCTGTCAGCCGAATTCTTCTCCATCTCTCTCTCTCTCGCTGTCTTATTACCTTGAGTGAACCCACAGTTCTCCATTGGTTTTATTTAATGTGTTTTCTTCCCTTTTTAACTCGATTAAAAGGCTTGGCATTCATTTCACGCCATGCAAACACTGTTTACCCTCATAGGAGCAGAACATCTGCTCAGGCTCTCCACGTAGCTCATGGTGAAATCATCAAAATCCTCCTTAGGATAATATAGACTTCCTGAGCTTGCTCTTCACAAATCAATTGAGAGTCTTAATACGTATGACAGTTGTGCACCATTGGGATGGTGTGGACCGAGATTTCAAAGTTCAGTCGAAGAGTTTGTGGCATGTTGGAAGTATTCCAACAATGCCTCCCACTTTAAGAAGAAGAATTAATTTTCTTTGAAAAAGACCATTGATTGTCGCTGGAAGACCCGGTGAAGCGTTCTGAGAGCGTTCGGTAAGCTGTCATGGAATATTTAAGTCAAAATTAGCCTCGAATCACTAGCTGTGTCTGTCGAGGACTTTAATTTGAGAGTATTTCACGCTCTAAACACAAAAATTGAAAACATACAACTAGAAATGTATTTAGGTTATTAATGTACGTTCAGCAGCAGGGTGCTTTAGTAAAATGTTTAATTTTACAGCCTCATTAAGCACGTTACTGCAATACCATACTTCAAGTGAGAAAAGTTTCTGTGCATTTACTAAATGGCCCTCGGTGACAGGAGGAAATGAGGTCAATGAGGTGTGTGAAGAGTGGCGTGGAAAGGTCACTCTATTACGAAGCCCTCAGAGGACATCCTCCAGTTGATACAGATCCCGTGAAACCGGTGCGGGGTACATGCAAACATTGTGCATCAACAAGAGCGTTGTTCAGATGTTGTCACAGTTACAGATTGTCACAGAAGACACACATTTCCCCACCATTATTTATAATTCACAGCTTTTCAGTTGGGCAAAGGATGTCTTTACACAAGTCAGAATAACAAACAGTCAATTTTTAGGAATCTGTTTGTATGAGGAAAGAAGCTGGTGAATAAAACACTGGAAAAGGATGTATAAATACAATAAAACTGTTTTGGGCCCCTGCTAAAAAAAAAAAGGCACTTTGTGCAATAAAGTACATAATGTCTACATTTTTTTTTCCTTTTGAACATGGAAATACACACAAAAAATATTTAAGAAACTGAAAACTACACAAATAGTGTACTAAATGAAATAGTCAATAAGGTGGTATATATTTCATCAATTTTATGATTATTTTTTTATTATGCTTTAATAATTTTTGCCACTTTTTATTTTATTTGCTTTTATTTACCTTTTATTATAATAGCTTAACAAAGATTGAAATAATCACAAACAAGTTCAACATTTATTTTTTTATATACAAATTATGCCTGTTTTCTACAATAGCCATCATTTTTACACCATTAAGGTTGTTTTTTACAGTATTTTGTGTACTAGAGCCAGTGTTATTTTAGTGTCATTGAGATACGATCATAGTTTTTATTATTAGCTTGAATTTTATTTTTCAGTTCTGTTATTTTTCTTTTTTCATTTTAATTTTAGTTAAATTACATGTATATATAATGATTCTTGGACTACAGGAAAATCAGAGTAAATATTCTTACTGGATATTTTTCTGCCATTTCTAACTATGGGGAGAAAAAAAATGTTATTCAGTTGTGTGTTTTGTTGATGTTGTTGTTGTTGTTGTTTGAATGCATGCATGCATAACACAATAATCTTTAGTTTATTAAAAGTAACATTTTTTATTTTGTTTTACTTTATTTTTTAATGTTTCTTATTTTACTAACTCTGACTAGAACAAAAATCAGAGTAAACATTGTTTTTTCAATTATTTTTCTTCCATTTCAAACTATGGGGGGAAAACATAAAAATGTTATTCAGTTGTGTGTGTGTGTGTGTGTGTGTGTGTGTGTGTGTGTGTGTGTGTGTGTGTGTGTGTGTGTGTGTTTTGCATGATTCCACAAATGTAATAATAATAATTTCTACCACAGAATCCTATTCAATATAAAACATGTTTCAAAGAAAAACTTTTAATTTATTAATGAGTCAATTCTTCTTTTTACTGTAAATAGGTGAATCTCATGTTTGTGAAATGTTATAAGGCTCTGCTGGTCCCTCATATCTGATATTTGTAAGTCAGCCAGCCCTGTGTAAACATATGTGAGTGTTTCTCTGATAGCCTCTAACTGTGCCTACACACACTGTTGACAAAAGCTGTTTACGACAATCTGGATCATAGCGAGAAGATTCCACGACACCCTGCCAGAGTTATTTGTGGTCTGGACAGTGTGAGCATGTCCCTGATGCTTGTGTTGCTTTTAATGAGATGATGATCCACTGCCTGCCAATGCACTGCATCTGTGATTCAAACAACACTAAGGTGAGAGTTTCTAATGGAAGCTTATTCCCGTTCTCAAATGGCTGTGTTGTCAATCATTCCATGTTGTAAAGAGGTTTCAAATCAAGATCCTGAAATACGCTTGTTTTGGCCACAAAATGATGTACGTGTTGTGTTATTTATTTTTTCCAGCTTTTGTTTTTGTGTGTGTGTGTGTGTGTGTGTGTGTGTGTGTGTGTGTGTGTACCTGGTATCACATTATGGGGACATTTTTAGGTCCCTATGAGGAAACAAGCTTATAAATCATACAGAATTAAGTTTTTTGAAAATCTAAAAATGCAGAAAGTTTCCTGTAAGGGGGTAGGTTTACTTGTAGAGTTGGTGTAGGGCGATAGAATATACAGTTTATACAGTATAAAAACCATTAAGCCTATGGAATGTCCCCATAAAACATGGAAACACAACGTGTGTGTGTGTGTGTGTGTGTTTAAAAGTTTTTGTTTTTTTGGGGGGGTTGGGGGGGTGGACGTTCTATAGAGCTCTGTTTCAAAAAATGCTTTCAAAGAATCCTGAAAAAAAATCATTGTATCAAATATATCAAAAATGTTTCAGAAAAGGCTGAATAACTGTTCTTAGGCTTTTATATTGTTACAGAAGATTTTTATTACAAAAAATGCTGTTCTCTTGAGCTTTCTATTCCTCAAAGAATCCTGTAAAAAGTATTGCATCAAATGTTTCCAAAAAAGTTGAATACTCTTTTCAACATTGTTAATAATAATAAATATTTCTTAAGCAGTAAATCAGCATATTAGAAATGATTTCTGAAGGATCATGTGACATTGAAGACTGGAGTAATGATGCTAAAAATTCAGCTTTACATCACAGTAATAAATTACATTTTAAAATATGTTCACTTAGAAAACAGTTACTTTAAATTGTATAACAGTTCACAATATTACTGTTTTTACTTATAAACACAAAACATAACACTAATTATATGGACTGCATTTATTATACCTTTATGGGGTTTTCTGCATATTTTGGAGCCTATTTGGAAAAGAGCAGCATTAGCATACTTCAAAATATCTCCTTTTGTGTTCCACAGAAAAAAAAATGCTATGAGTTTGTAATGACATGAACGTGAGTAAATGATGACAATTTTCCCTTTTGTATTGAACTGTCGTTTTATATTAACTAAAACCATCCTATCTAATTGCCCTTCTTGATACTGATAATTATAAAAACAGAAACCTCAGTTGCTGCTGCAATAACACCACAGAAACGAGTAGTCAGCGAAAGACGGTGTTTTGGAGCTGAAGTTCAAAGGCGTGTGAACGTCGCCGCTCCTCTGATGATATTCATGAATTCTAGAGCCAGTGATCAGGCCTGTGCTACCCATGACCCTCAGAAACAAAGGCCATCCAAGCCCTCACTGTGATAAGTCTGCTATCACTCTCCACACTTCAATGGGCTCTGGAAATACATTCTCTCTGTCCCACAGGACCTGACCTTTTCATATCTGGGCCTTTGAGTTTTTCTATTAGCTCTGAGGAGATTACACAGACTCAGGTCTTTCACTTCTGACTGCCATTCATAACAATTTCTTTGGACTTGACCGGATCTGATCCTCTGGATCTCTATACATATTAAACAGGATCGAATGCATTCATATGTATTTGTGAAACCAAATTGTAGCTTGCTGGATGATCTGTGCAAGTTTTAAGCCATCTAAATTGTTCACCAAAACCAAAAAACTTCTTGTGTCCCTCAGAAGAAAGTCATACCTGACATGAGGGTGAGTAAATGATGACAGCATTTTTCATTTTGGGTGAACTATCCCTTTAAATTCAAAATGACAGGCAGCTCAAATTCTTCTGACTGACTAAAAAAAATAGTGGTCAGTTTCTTTGATGTTGTTGTTTACAAAGTCTATGACTGTCAGAAAAGCAGGTGTGATATGTATCAGGTAGTAGGGACATTTTCTGCATGCTATTCCTTAAAAAAACACTTACAAACCTTTAAAGGCTCTTTGTGCCTTCAAATTCTGTGAAGATACAATGTCGCATAAAAGCTGTATTAAAATATGCTGACTCCGACCTTCTTTTGCCCCTTACTGGCTTTGGTTCTGTTCAAAAATGCAGCATAAGATGCTAGCATTCCTGTAGTTCAAACAAGCCTGAGGCAAGCAGCACCAAAAACATGGGTTTGATGCCTGAGGAATGTTTGAACGGATTAAATCTATACCTTCAATGCGAGTGGCTTTGGATAAAAACCGTCTGCCAAAGGCATTAAAGTAAATGCATCTGATTTGACTTTGTCAGTGTGTGTGTGCAGGAGAATCATCTATCAACCTTCAAGCATGTGTTACACAGTTTCTCGCAATCAGTTTATTCCACCAATAATTTAGATTTAATTATGCAATTTATTACATTTATTCGACCTCTGAGACAAATTAAATAGTCTTTGTAAAACAACTTTGGGCATGTCTGTCTGTCTATCTATCTATCTGTCTGTCTGCCTGCCTGCCTGCCTGCCTAGATAGATGGATGGATGGATGGATGGATGGATGGACGGACGGACGAATAGATAGATGGATGGATGGATGGATGGACAGACAGACGGACGGACGGACGGACGGACGAATAGATGGATGGATAGATGGACGGACGGACGGATGGATGGACCAACTAACTGCCTGCCTGCCTGCCTATTTATCCGTCTATAACTAACTGTCTGTCTGTCTATCAATCTGTCCATCCGTCCATTCGTCTGTCCGTCCATCTATCCATCCATCTATTCATCCGTCCGTCTGTCTGTCTGTCTGTCTATCTATCTATCTGTTTGTCCATCTATCTATCCATCTATCTATCTATTTGTCTGTCTGTCTATCTATCTGTATGTCTATTTATCTGTCTCTCCTACTAACTAACTAACCAACTAACTGTCTGTCTGTCTGTCTATCAATCTGTCCATCCGTCCGTCCGTCCATCTATCCATCCATCTATTCGTCCGTCTGTCCGTCTGTCTGTCTATCTATCTATCTATCTGTCTGTTTGTCCATCTATCTATCCATCTATCTATTTATCTGTCTATCTGTATGTCTATTTATCTGTCTCTCCTACTAACTAACTAACCAACTGTCTGTCTGTCTATCAATCTGTCCATCCATCCGTCCATCTATCCATCCATCTATTCGTCTGTCCGTCCGTCCGTCCATCGATCCATCCATCTATTCGTCTGTCCGTCCGTCCATCCTATCATATCTATCTATTTGTCTGTCTATTTATCTGTCTCTCCTACTAACTAACTAACTGTCTGTCCATCTGTCTGTCTGTCTGTCTATCTATCTATCTATCTATCTATCTATCTATCTATCTATCTATCTATAAGTCTGTATGTCCATCCATCCAACTAACTAACTAACTAATTGTCTGTCTATCTAGAAGCTAACATTCAGACTTTGCTTTTCTAGTTAAAAACATGCATTTCACTTCACTTTAATTGTACTTCCTCACATTTGAATTTGAATTTCGGTTTAGCGTTCTGATTGTTACAAATTCAGTTTAAATTCAAGGAACTGAATTGGAATTTAAAAGACATTTCCAATATCAATTCTGACTGAAACACAACTGACCTTTTGTAGCTACGTTTGCCTCTTCAGATGGCCTCTGAGAAATTAAAATGATGAGTGCAACGTATTTGGGAGAAAATGTTTTCCCAGAACTATTCCTCCCAAATAACACTTAATCCAGTTATTTCTGACTGTAAATAACAGCTATGCGTCATTGTCAGCTGATGCATATTATTATTCATGTGTCTGTGCAGGCTGATATGAGGGTTTTTGTCTGTGTCGAATCCAAGGTAAACCTGTATGAATACAGAGTGTGGTTTTCCAAGATTATTATCCTGCATGAGACGTACTGTGATAATTTGACGCCATGCTAGAATACTGAACATCACATTTAAGGAAGACTTTTCCGTCGGATTACAGATCTCCAGTGCTGATGTCCCCAGCATTGGGACGAGCAACACTCCAGAGTGCAGAAATGAGCGGCGCTTCGTAATGAAGCAGTTCAGCCGAAACACTTGCTCACTGGCGGGTGAAATATAACAGTGAATGAGCTTAAAAAACTGAGGGGGGAGGCTTGCGCTAATAGGCCTTCTGGAAACTCCACTCAGCCCCTCGAGACGGCAAAGTACAGCCCTTGTAATGAGCTGGGGGAAACTGATGTTAAAGAAGGAAAATCCTGTGAAGGTAAAACGATCAAGGGCTGCTCTCCTGCCGAGGCCTGAGGCCAAACCGACACAGAGGAGCTGAAATGAAAAGGGAGGTGAGGAGGTGGAGACGATGAATCACATCTTAAATAAGTGACGCACGTCGGAGTGGTACATGCCAGCAGCCGCGTTATCTGTACCTGAAATTTCTTTGTTCATTGCTCTGTGTTGACATAAATGCTTTGAGTTATTTAGATTGGATACTTCAAAAGCGAACATCTCTTTTCCCCAAATGTCCTTATAAATCTATAACGTATTATGTGGAAACGCTTCCATATGTCATGAAATGATATCGCACTGTATAAAACGCAGTATTCACAGGTGCTCGCTAATTAGAGTGTCAAAAAACACATGGCGGCTTGTTACCAATATAGCACCATTATGATGACTGTATGTTTACATATCGCATAATAGCCATACCAGATGTCAAGTTGTAGCGCTCTAATTAAACACCTGCTGGTAACAAACCATATAATACTTTCAGATTTGTCATATCTGTTTTGATCGTTTAATCAGAAAACTCACCTTCGTGATCTTCACTGTTACAAGTAAAAGCCAATTTATCTGTTTTCACACAGACTGCGAGCTCGGAGGAAGTGCTGGTCTTCTCGTAAACAAAATTAATGATGTGTCAGAATCCAGACTTACTACTGTGGATGGTTTTTGTGGAAGTGGACCACACTACAATCGAGGTGGCTGTTCTGTTTAACCCTAAACAGAAGCATAAAGAGGTCAGTACTCCAGGGAGGTGATTATCTTTTTGTCTGCTTAATGGTCCTCATAGACAGACCTTAATGATAAATAATGAAGGGCCATAAGACCCCACATCTCCACATCCTCAAAGGAACCTTACAAGGATAGCGCTTCACTGGATACGCCCGTTTCCACTGGCTGTCGTGTAATTTTTCATTGTTTATTAATCATAATTTTCAAAAATGACTCTTCTTAAATCTTAAATTCTGAAATTTAAAGGGACAGTTCATCCAAAAATGAACATTCTGTCATTCTGTCATGGAAATAAAGTCATGTAAGTCTGAAAGGATAACAGAATGCTCAGTTTTGGATGAGCTGTCCCTTTAAATGATCTTTACAGTCATGTATCACAATAAGACATCCTGACAGTTGATTCTTACTTGACCCATCTGATGCCATTAGAAGGTCATACTCAGGCTTCATCCACATTAAAGACACGGTAGGCGATTTCAGAGAGGCTAGCATAAGCATAAGATCCCACCCTCCCTGCAAATCACTCTCCAAAGCCACGCCTTCTCCAAAACACATGAACACGCACAGGTAGACCAGAGGCTAAACAGAACATTACACTACAAAACGCATAATATTACAATAATAACGCCTTCCATTCTCGTTCAGTCTGCAATAGCAGGTAGGGCAGCCTATCGTAGCCCTTGGACCAAGGGATATGATTGGACAAACATTTTATGTTCCTACGCCTTCCACAAACATTAGAAATACATAGAAATACATTTAAACCAGTGAGTGGTGGGATATTTTGCTAATAACAGAAGAATAGTATGAGAACTTTATTACGTCTGGTCTCTCTGTATCATCTTTTATGACTTTTTATGCATATGTAGCAAGATTATTTAAATGTTTTCAGATGTGTCAGTGGAGAACAATTTAAAAAAAAGCTGTTTCTCAAAAGCTCAAATATATCTGGATTAATGTGGACGTAGCCTCAAAAACTTTCCTTAGGAGATAACCCAGTTAAACCATTACTCAATTATAGGATCGTTTACTTAATTAAAACCAATGTTAATTGTGACTTGAGCTAACTGTGATCTAAATAGCATCTGCCGTGCTAATGATGCTACTGAAAGAAGGACATTCTTATCACCAAATGAGTTCCACAAACACACAGTCAACAGCAACAGATTCTGTTGTTGAGCATCTTTCTATGCATGGCACTTGTAAATGTGGACAGTGATGAGCATCTTTCAATGGCACAGGGTTATTATCCAAGATTGGTTTCAAAACGTGATCATGAAACTGAAATAAAATAAAGCAAAGTAAACAAAATGCTGTTATAAAATTAATCTAAAAGCATAACAGTTTTCAGATACAAATTCTATAGTTAAATACATGATTAATATTTACATAATGTGATCTCAAAACGTCTGCCCCCATGAGAGGACCCACTCTATGCAACACACATCTGTTTTTAGGAGTCTTCATAATGCTAGTGTTTATGATAGTAAACATGTTTTACAAAGTGCTGTTAATTTCTGTAGGGGAAAATCTTTTAATGTAATGAGTGGACGGTTTCTTCTGTTTCTTATTGCTTTGTGTATTTAAAAAGGCATACTCTGATGCCTCTTTTGGTACTTTATAAATAAAAACCACCTCAATACAATTTTTTGCTAATTAAAAAGATTTTCTAGAGAACCTTTCCAGTCAAAAATACATAAGTGTGTGTGTGCGTGTACCTACTTAACCATATTTTGGGGACAAATTTGTACCCAAAAGTGAGGTAAACCTGACAAAATCTCCAAAAACCTCCCTTTGGGGACGTCCTCATTTGTAAAACGGGTTTAAAAATAAACTAAACAAAGTTTTTTTGAAATTGTAAAAATGCAGAAAGTTTCCTGTAAGGGGTAGGTTTAGGTGTAGGGTTGGTGTAGGGCAATAGAAAATATGGTTTGTACAGTATAAAAACCATTACGCCTATGGAATGTCCCCATTTGGATAGCTAAGTAAACGTGTGTGTGTGTGTGTGTGTGTGTGTGTGTGTGTGTGTGTGTGTGTGTGTGTGTGTGTGTGTGTGTGTGTGTGTGTGTGTGTGTGTGTGTGTGTGTGTGTGTGTGTGTGTGTATGTGTATGTGTGTATTTTTGTCTTTTGTCAAAAATTGTCAATATACAGTAAAAACAGTAATATTGTGTCATATTGTTACAATTTAAAATATCAATTTTAATTATATTTTCAATATATTTTAAAATTTTATTTATTGCTGTGATGCAAGGCTGGATTTTCAGCATCACATTCTCTTCAGTGTCACATGATCCTTCAGAAATCATTCTAATTTGCTGATTTGATACTCCAGAAACTATTATTATTATTATTATTATTATTATTATCAATGCTGAAAACAATTGTGCCGCTTAATATTTTTGTGGAAACTGTGATACATTTTCTTTCAGGATTCTTTTATGAATAGAAAGTTCAAACAAACAGAATTTATTTGAAAAAGTAAAGTATTAATTTAATATGATTAAAGTATTAATAAAAGTAATTATTTCTTTTGAACAGTAGTATAGATAGATAGATAGATAGATAGATAGACTGATTGGGACTCCCACATGTTGTTATCACATGTATCACGTGACTAGCTATGAGTTATAGTGACGAGTCAAGTTGTCATGACAATCATTTCACTTCTTATTTTCTAGGTTTCTGTTGAAAATGCAAAACCATGATAATCTCCATTGGCACTGTATCTGATGCAAGTTAAAAGGCTATCAGTAGTGAAAGTGCTCATTTAAAAAAGCTCACGGGTGCTCATCTCATCTCTCTGAAAAGCGCCACATGAAATGTTTCAGGGTTTACAAAAAGTCTGGCTCTGGCACACTGCAGCAAGGGCAATCAGAGCAGATATTCCTCAGCGGAGAGAGCTTCTCTCTGGAATGGATGACTGCAGTGGTAAAGTTCGGAGCCCTGGCAGCCCGAGTGTCCTGGAGGTCTGGCACTCGTGTGTGAGCGTGCCTCTTCACACTGTAATTAAACCGCCGTCCCTCAAAAGTCTGTCAACACCAGAGACTGTTCCAAGAGCATCTGAATGCCAAATGCACTGCCCTCTATAGTCTGCTGGTAGCACCTTCTCATATCTTTAAACTTCAGTGCTAAACCTATTGCAAATATCAGTAGTGAAGTATATTAGATTTTAGCCGCCATCACATTGAGAAGGCGAGATGATGATGCCCTTCTTCCTGGTTGCATCTAATGCTTTTCTACCTTTATAAGGCCGGTATTGGCAGCGCTTATCCATTTAGACTGATCCAAAATCAGTTTTGAGGAAATAATGCAATAGTTTATGGTCTGCGAGAGAAATCTGCTCACTCTTCAGCAAGGGTGGATCAATACTGAAGTATTTCTATGGTGCAAGACTGCCACCTGCTGCAAGTTTTTAAATGCATCCGTGCTGTACACATTTGTTAGGAGTTTTTGAGCAACACTGCCAATAAGTCTGTTGGATGGGCAATGCAACCATCTGTTACCGTATTCCTTATGTTTACCAGAACATCCTTCAGAATGTGCTGTCCCCTAATCACTGTTTCGGCATGCGGCGAGAATCTGTAATCTTTTATTCTTTGTAATCTCGTGTCCATATGTAAGTTGATACGTGATTTAAAAGATGTTCTGAATGGAAAGAGCTCAATTAGTCATGCCAGTATGTGTCAGACACGCCTGCAGACTATTTGCTTATGAACTAAATTGTGTATAAAATATATTATAACTTTGTTTTTCTCAACATTTTGTCACGTTTTACAGAACGCCAGCACAACCCACTTAAAACTGAGATACAGCTCTCATGCACAGCTACAAGCTAAGGTCAAAAGGTCATTTCCCACACTGACTGATTCTCCTTCGCCTTGTATTTTTTTCCTATTCCTATATTTCCCATTCCCATAGAATTGAATTTAAATAATACATAAATAATATAAATAATATGAACCAAACCAAACAGTACTAATATTATTTATTTTATTTTTTAATATTTATTTATTTATTTATTTATTTTTTAAAGCTCAATTTTATTTGACACAACATAATTTAAAAAATTAAATATATTTTTAAATATATATATGTTTGTTTGTTTTTTTACCAATGGCCTTGACTATGTCTCTCAGAACTGAAGAAATGCTTTATTACTGTGCATAACACTTCTCATTTCTACCTGGATTTTAGCCTACAGCATCATGCATACTTAAAGAATCATGCATACTTAAAAAAAAAAAAAAAAAAAAAAAAAGTGATGTATTGTTTTTGTTGAGTCTGTCAGTTCCCTGTACCTGTTCTGGGTGTGAAAAAATTATTTTGTTAGTGGGTGTAATTGAGCTTGTTTAGTAATTAAAGCTAAGGTTAATGAGAATCCCCTGAAAGTATCACATATATTTTTACATTTACATTTAGTCATTTAGCAGATGCTTTTATCCAAAGCAACTTACAAATGAGACAACTAGTTAACTGCATGAGTTTCAGATTATATATACTGCTGTGAAAAACAATTAGAAGGTTTTGTCTTTGAAGGCTTTTGTCTTATAAACATAAATCTAAAATATTTAAAATATTTAACCACCAATATATATATATATATATATATATATATATGTGTGTGTGTGTGTGTGTGTGTGTGTATGTATATATATATATATATATATATATATATATATATATATATATGAAGAGTTCAGATAAAAAAGCCTCTAAATGCCGTTTGAATTTTTTTTCTAAAATGAGCATTTTTATCAGGCTCTTATGTGTAGGTTCAGTAATTTCACTTTAATGGCAATGAATAGGTTCTTTTCAACCACATTATGATTATATACATAAGCTGAATGCTTGTGTTCGTTTACTTCCCCAGTGGTTTGCAGTATATTTTCATAGCCGCCCACACAACCAGGCAAAATCATTGTAGTTACGTCATCAACCCCCAGCATCCAGTAATGAATGGCCAATGCCGATTACGTCACTACAGGGCGGGGTTGCGCCATTTTGAATGTTGAGAGAAGTGTAGGAGGATAGAGCTGTGAGGAGGGTGGGTTGCAGGAAGAAAGGATTAGGATCTTAAGATTTAGGCGTGAACGAAAGGACAACTGAAAAGAGCTTCTTTCCGATGTCCGTCTTCATCCATTCCCAGTCGAACTGCTTGCAATAAAATAAATGCGGCAAAGTTATCTGGACAGTTCTGTTACCAAAAATTAGCAGCAGCAAGCGAAGGTAAGAGCCGGAAGTGACGTATAGCGGGCCCGAAAGCGTGATTTTCCTTCAAAATACAGCTAGAATTATCTATTGCTTTTAATAAAGTTTAATGTACATATCGTTATAAGTTTTAATATGCCTACATTTTAAGTATTAGCACTTTAAAGTATTACATCACAATCTACATTATTGTAATTGTGACAAAATAATGTCAAATAAAGGTGAGTATCAATAATGTGTAAATCCATTTTATATGCTATATCAGTTGTTTATTAATAATCTTAATGAATTACACTTTGAAATTAGGTTGTTTACATTCACTACAGTATCAAGATCTCAGTGTCATTTATTAATGATAGATTTGTAAATAATTAACAGATTTAAGGCAGACTGATTAATGAAGTAATTTAATTTTTTTATTTTCAAAATTTATAATGATGTTCATACTGTGAATCAAAGTAAGTATATTTATTTAGTTATTATTTTAAATGAAAATCAAAAGGAACATCTGATGTTGGCACATCATGCATCTTTAAACATCAAGCGTCATTAGATATAATAAAATGGGCATCGCTCCACTGCACTGTGGCAATTAAATCTAAACACTAGAGATATGAGTCATATGAAGCTCTTTGGCATCATTTACCTCCACCAGTATCAATATTTCAGTATCATTTACCACTAATAAGTTTTTTGATAAATAATGTATCAGCCCCGCTGGCTGCAAAAGCATCAACAATATTAAATAAAGTGCATGAATACACACGTACTGTAGACAATACAGATTTCCAGAAACATTGCATTGTGAAGATATATAGGCTAATTTACGAATGCATGTAGACCAGGGTTATTATAGTTTTGCATTTTTCATTAGTTTTTATTTTTATTTCGTTTTGACTTTTTGTTTTCAAATTCAGTTTAGTTTTAATTAGTTTTTAAAGTGAGTTTGCTAGTTTAGTTTAGTTTTTATTTTTTGAAAATGCTTAGTTTTAGTTTAGTTTTTATTAGTTTTAGTGTTAGTTTTAGTCTTTTTTTGTAATTTGGGTTATTTGTCAGGGGCAAGATTCAAAAAGGTCAGAAAAAGTATTGTGTAATAATAACTCAACAAAACCATCATACAATTTTAGAAAATATTTATTCAACAATAACACCAGTACATAAAATGTACATATGGGCACAAATATGTATGTAAACCGTCTCCGCAGTAAGTGCAAAATGTGTAAGTGACGTACGTGTGCCAAGAAAAAAACAAAATAGCCAACAGACTAAAGAAGACATACATGAACCACATGTATTCAACCCATTTTTGAGACACACAAGACATTTCTGTCAAGATTGTCAGGGAGCTCAATCTGAGAAAAGAACATAACTAATAAAAATAAAAAATAAACTTGTGTCCCCTTCTGAGCATGTGTAAGAATACCTCTTACAAAATCCACACGCCGTACCAAAAATCTACACGTTCTAGAATTCACACCCTACAAATACCACAGCTGTACAATTTTCACACCCTATACTAAATTTACCCTATAGCCTACAGTCAATAGCCTACTCATCTGGATTGAAGCAGCAAACATTCAGTGTAAAAGTAAAAAAATTACATAACATTATTTTATATTTGAATCACAGCTTATATAGTGTTTTGACATCGACAACCACAACCAAAAAGTGCATTTTACCTCAAACTTGCGACTAGTTAACTTTCTAAAGAAGGCATAATCGCTTCTCGGGTCAACATTAACACACTGACAAAATTATATTCAGAATTTAAAATATTTTTGTATCACTTTTTAATGTTTGATTGAAGGTGTTCAAGAGATGGAGATACCAACCTTTCGCGAACTTTCAACGTCGAACGAAGTCGTTCTCATGGAGACGCGGTGTGCACGGAGGGGAGGGGCTGTGTGTGTGTGTGTGCGCGCGCGCATGTGAGAGACACATGAGTGACAGAGAGGCGGAGGGAGAGCAGGGAAAGGAAATGCAGCTGAACAAATACGCTGCATGTTCTAAATAGCGTTAAAAAATTAAAGACCTTGACAAAGACGAAAACTAAGGACATTTACTCTATAATTTTATTTTATTTTAGTTAGTTTTGCCAAACACACATTACAGTTTTAGTTAGTTATCGTTTTTTTTGTAATGCCTCGTTTTTATTTTTATTTCAGTTAACGACAATGTTTTTTCCCACCTAGTTTTCGTTTTTTCGTTCGTTTTCGTTAACGATTATAACCTTGATGTAGACAGACAGGACCCTAGAGGTGCCTCCTGGGAGACTATTATGGACTTTTGGTACTCCAAAGATTTGCAGAATAGTTAATGGAATCAGTTCCTTGCACACAGGATGGACAGGAAAAACACAGGATGACGTTTTTGTCTGTTTGTTTTCATTACCTACTTGCTTGACTAATTCATAGAATGCAGGATATCTCGCTGTTAATCTGACAATCACACAGTTTTAATAATAAATCTAGTTTTATGTTATTAATTGCTTGTCTGTTCCATTTTTCAGAGTATTACGTCCAAGCGCTTTTATTTTGAAAAACTGCATTTCCGGCGACTCTCTTGGAAATCTTGCTCTGGTCGCTGCCTTCACACTGCTTATCAAGACTAGGGTCCGACATCGCCACTCTCGCCATGGCAGGTAACTTGGCAAGTTTATGAGCTGCGCAAGGATTGTATGAAATCAATTTTATTTTACTAATAGCTTCTATTTGTTACAATGAGCGCAGTGATTGTGCTGAAGCCATCATTGGCATTACTGATCCACTGACAGTAGCCTAGCCACTTAGCTGCCTCGTTTCCCTCCAGTTAGCCAGCAAATCGGCAAAACTGATTTCGATCGGGGTTTCATTGTAATGTGACGATCATTTGAGTGCTGAGGCTCCTCTGTGATCACGAATGGCACAGAGCGCAGGGTGTTTTAGTGATGAGCTGCATTTGCGTGGAAATCTGTCCGGCTAAACCCACTCATCATTTGTTAGCGGGGATGCGCGGTTGGGCTACGTGATTCTTAATATGTCGGTTGTAAAAATGAATCGGCATTGGGTAACGTGTCCTGCTTCTCTTCCTCTTTTTATATGTATCACCTGGCCGGTTGTTTAAATGTGCTCGACATCTCGGCCTCTTTTAAAGTACATCAGCACAGTTAAAGTAGCGAACTTTAACCGGCATCTGCAGAGTCATGTGCAGCCAAAGCGCCGCGCGCTTCCCACTGTGACTTTAAACCGCTAAAACCAGCAGCATCCGCAGCAAGGACAATCCCGAATGTGTTTCTGGTTATGAAATTTCAATCTATCGGATTTATTCACAGAAAATAAAGCGTACAGATCAGTCGTGACGCTAAGGGGGTGGGAGGATTCACATGTATGGCACTGATTGGGGGGAAAAAAACTCAACCTTCACAGACACAGGCTTTTATGATCGATTATGGATTTAATGACTTGTAATACATTGTTACATATATGTATATATTGTTGTAATGTATAGTTGAGAGTGTGTGACTCAAAAGTCTCTCTGTTTATGTATAGCCAAGTGAATAATTTGTGTTTTAATAATGCATTTTTTATCTGACTTCTGTCAAGAGACAGTATAGATTTTCTAGATTATTACTGTTTTCGCCTTATTCAGGTTTCTTATTGAGAGTGGAAAAATTATTTATTTATTTTTTGGTGAACTATTCTTCTAAGAAAATGCTGCTTTTATTGTATTTACACTAAATAAATTTCATTGGCTGTTTAAATAAAAGGAAAGTTTCATTTGTGTAAGCACCATTGGCTGGCTTGTTAGTTATAACAGGATAAAAGAAAAGTACAGTTTTTATTTAGAAATCGTTAAATTAAATCTTTATGACTTATGACATGAATTGTGTACTTTTAAGTTTACATGAAATTGTAGTGGAGTAAAAAATTTTTTTTTTTTCTTTGTAAATGTATTTGAGTAAAAGTACAATATTGGTTTTAACAGAACTCTTGGAAAGTACAAATTTCTCAAAATGATACTCAAGTATAGCAGTGAAGTACTGTTACTCAAATACTCCTCTGCTAGCCTTTAAATCATACTAGGGTGGTTGTTGTTCCTCTTATTGGGTCTCCTGTAGCCACTTGTCTCGTGAACAAACCCAACCAGTTTGGCGCTGCCTCAAACGGCCGCTCGGGAGTTGCCTCAGCCCGTTTCTCCTCTCTCATTAAAAAATGATGCAAGAGCTGTCATTCAAATTTGACAGGATTTTCATTGTTTGTTTTTTTTGTGTGTGATGAAAGGGCATTTTTTTAGTCAGATGAGAATGTGCTGCCTTGTTTCCTACGGTGCATTGTATTTTTGTTTGTCTGTTTGTTGTCATACGGAAGGATGATTTTTTAAATCAAATCCAGTATTAGAGAAGGTTAGCACATTAAAAGTTCCTTATAGGTTTATTGATATTTCTAAAAACATCAAATATTTTTCCCAGACTGATCCAAGATTCATTTTTATATGTGGGCTGCAACTAACTTTAACTGGTGTTTTATGGTTTCAGGAGCCGGAGGCGGGGGAAACGATGTGCAGTGGTGCTTTTCACAAGTAAAAGGGGCGATCGATGATGACGTAGCCGAAGGTGAGTACCTGTCCGAATAGTCTCTTCCTGTCTAAGCAGGTGATTTATGGACCAGACTTTATGTGGATAGTCAAAAGTATGCAAAAAGACAATAGTGTGTCCCCAGTGATATGATAGACCTGTGGTGAGCTCCAAGGTTTTTAATCAGTGGTATATGCTTTTGTTGAAGCCATTCATTCACATGATTTCAACTGAATTCATGGTGGAAAACTACATTACCCATGATGCTGTGCAGAAAATTACACCAACCAGTGAGTTTCAGTGAACAAAGCGTGCCAACTTTAAATGATTAGTTTTATAATTCACCACTATTTTTTAATTTGATTGGCATTTGCAATGCTTCATGGGATTGTAGTTCTTTCCGGTATTAGTGCCGTTTTCAAATAATTTTTTGCTTCAAATCACAGTTTTGTAATGTTGTGATTCACCTTGTAGCTGGTTGGTTTGGTTTGGTTCATGGCTTGTAACTTTTTAATTAAGACATTTTTTTTTTAATCCCTATGAAAAAATTAAATTGTAAAAATACTTCTGGATCAAACAAGTGAAAAAGTTGTAGGCACTTGTGACTCTATACCCTCTTTTAGACGGTTATTTTTTTCGTCCAGTATCCAGTCTGATTCTTCCTTCTTATTCTGCTACATAAGGAAAACCGTGACTTTTGAGTGCATGAATAATCCAACATTGCAGACTTTTTCATCCAGAGATTTGAAATGCACTACTACTAATGGGAATTTTTAGTGTGAATGCTACAAAATGCCATAGATTAGTGCATAAGTACGGAAATTAGGACACGCCTATTGTCATGCTAATTAATAGTGCTAGTCAGTGGTGAAGGCAACAGCTTGACGTATTGGTCTAGCTTCCTGTCAACAGCAGGATGTCAAGTGAGACTATGTGTGGTAGATTATATGACCTTTAATTCATCAGACTTCACTCTCCAAGAGTCCTGCAGCACACTGAGTCTCTAGCAGCCAATCGACGAATTCAGACATTTTCATGCTCATATGCATGTTATGTTCTCCACAATGCAGAGCACGTTTTTTGTAAGCTGCTTAAAAGAAACTGCACTTGCTCTGTCCAGTTCTGCCTATATTAGCTTCACTGTGAAATATGCTTATGGCTCTGTTTCATAAGTCTGGATCTTGATCACTGGTTTAGAAACATGTTTATGCCAAAACTGATTGTGAATCTTGAATTTTATTAATGTTGATGGTTATACAGTAATTTTTGTAGATTTTCTTTTGTCTAGCATAACTGAGATTATTCAGCATAGAGGGCTGGGTATGTGTGTGTGTGTGTGTGTGTATATATATATATATATATATATATATATATATATATATACTGACAAAGATAAAAATGGCTTATTGGTATCTGATGTAAGTTTAATATGCACCCTTATACAGTGATTATTATATAATAAAATAAATTTCTTATACTTTTCATTTATATGAATACTTACTAATACATTGCAGTATTTATCAACATGTATTTTTACAACAAAAAAAAGACTGTAAAACTCCACATGGTGAATTCCATGTGTTTTATTTTTATTTGTTTGTTTTTTGAGTGTCACAAGAATCTAATTTTTGAATGGGTTAATTAAAACATGATTAAAAAAAACTGATTTGTTAAAGATTTTTGAACTTGTGGCTTTCTGCAGATTTGCGACTGAGACTTAATCAGAAAATAAAAATATCCCAATCCTGTAGTATTTATAAGAAGCCTAATAAATATTTTGGCTAATTTGATCATGCTTTGTGCTGCCAGTAATGTAATATTTTCAGTTTGCTTAACACATCTTTCCATGTTACGTTCATGTTGTCAGTTATATTTTAAATCTGTGTTGTGATTGCTGGCTGGGACAGGAGTGATGACCTCCACCAAAATTTGTCTGTTGCACCTTTTCCCAAACCCCTAGACGGGGAAGGAATGTAACAATGTTTAAATCCATTTTTCCATGTTTAAACAGATTTTCCCTCAAAATCATTGCAAAAATGCAGAAAAACAGTCTGGCTGAGAAACTAGTCTACTGACACCAGTCTATTTTCAGTAAACTTCATGACCCAAAAATGTCATACTTTTCATGATGTTGGTTAATTATATTACAGACAAAATGTAGAATATTGGGATGAAACAATACACTCATATCATGACTGGTTCAAAACGCAATACTGGTCTCACAATACAACAGCTTACTTGCACAATACTCCAAGTAAAGCCAAAATAGAGTTAAAATGTTGCTTTTTTTATTATTACTTCTAAGACGTATGATAAACGGTTAACAAAAACTACTGTTCATTTACCAGAATAGAAATAAATGGTTCTGCTTAGCTAAAAATACAGAATTATGTTATACACACATGCTTGCACTCTTTCCCTGACAACATAACTTTATGAAAACATTATTAATGAAGTTCTTAATAAGTTATTAAATGTGGAAGCTCAATGGGTTTAACATATTTGATGCATTCTCAGTCAATGCATTGTCAGTTTCTTGCATTTTTTGTATTATGACATATTGTGACACAATAAGTTATATTATATTATCACACAGAATATATCATAAATATTCAGTATATCACCCAGCCCTACTGCCTGTCACTTACAGCTGTAGAATTGTAATATTTCATGATGTCACATTAAGTCTCCAGTTTGTCTTTTACAGGCCTCTTATCAAAATCTTCTGGCCTGATTCAGTGACTTTGTTTCAGTTTTGGCCCTCAGGGAGGTCAGGCTTACACAAAGGGCCTTTGCTTTCCTCTTTTCTTGCATTCTTCTGCTCTACTGGTTTGTAAAGGGTTAAATTGATGTGAGTCAGTCTACAGCCCATCAATGACTGAGGCATCTGACTCAGGAGCATATATTGTAGCAGGAATCTGGGTTACAGATCTGCGTGTCACGATGCCATTTTATTTAAAGATTCATCTCGTTCAGTCAGGGACACTCTGACTATTGAGGCTAAATATGTTTGAAGCAAATCGCACATTAAATTATGACTGCTGTGGGTGTTTTTGGCAAGATCCCAGTGGCTGTTGAGATGGATCAGTTGTATGTACCTTTTGGGGGGATGAGGGTGGAGGAAATCTGACAGATGTTTCTGTTTCTGTCTGTCCTACAGCCGACATCATCTCTACTGTGGAGTTCAACCACTCAGGGGAGCTGCTAGCCACAGGGGATAAAGGCGGTCGAGTTGTCATCTTCCAACAAGAGACTGAGGTGAAGGATCAGGCGATTTCATAATAACATATGCGCTTTCATTCCCGCTTATGTCTTTCTCACACAAATGTGCTTTTCTTTCTCCAGAACAAGAGTCAGCCACAGTGCCGTAGTGAATATAATGTTTACAGCACATTTCAGAGCCACGAGCCTGAGTTCGACTACCTGAAGAGCTTGGAAATCGAGGAAAAGATTAACAAGATCCGCTGGCTACCACAAAAGAACGCTGCACAATTTTTGTTGTCCACAAATGGTTAGTAGAGCCCTGGAGCTCTGTGAATTCTTACTGTTTGCGAAGTCATGCAGTCCAGTCAGATCTCTATATTTTACTGAAGGAGGATGCATACCTAACGTTAACCTTGAACCCTAGGGGTTTATAATAGAAATGCTGGGGATTTATTTGATATAAAATGCTAGAATATGTGATTTGCAATTTAAAAAAAAAAAAAAAAAAAAGCAAAATAAAAACTTTTAATTCTAAAATTCTCCAAAAAAAGTTATTTATAATTAAAAAGAAAATGAAATAAAATGTACAAATCTAATTCTAAAATTCTCCCAAAAGAGTTATTTATAATTTAAAAAAGCAAAATGAAAAAATCTCCTTCTAAAATTTTCCAAAAAATGAGATGAATCTAATTAATAATTAAAAAATGTAAAAAAAAAAAAAAAAAAAATTCTAATCTAAAAAGTAAAAAAAAAAAAATAGTTTAATGTTTTACTTTGTCATATAAAAATATTTATTACATTTATTCATTATGAGGGCTGTATGTTTAAAATAAGTGCATGTTAAATTATGTAGATTATGTAATTTATCATTTTTAAAAAAGCAAAATAAAAACTTTTAATTCTAAAATTCTCCCAAAAACGTTATGTAATTTATAATAAAAAACAAATGAAAAAAAATCTCATTCTAAATTTCTCCAAAAAAAAGAGATGTCTAATCAATAATTTAAAAAATGTAAAAATCTAGTACTAAAGTTATCTGTAAAAAAAAAAAAAAGTAATATGTAATTTATATATATGTTGATTCTAAAAGAAGTAAAAAAAATTAGAATAGAATGTTTTACTTTGTCATATAAAAAATGTATTACTTTGTCATATAAAAAATGTATATTACATTTATTATTCATTATTAGGGCTATATGTTTTTTTTGTTTTTGTTTTTTTTAAGTACTTGTGTTAAATTTTCAAAAATATTTAAATTAATTTTGTATGAGTATTTGCTGAAAATAGCTACCAAATGCAGATAATTTGAAGTCTTTACATTACTGTGGTTCACAAAAACATTCAGTTGATTAAATTTTTATTATTGTTATATTGTTATATTTAGTTGATTAAAAATATATAAAATATGTCAGTCTTGGTTCTTTCACTGAGTAAATTGTTGTCAAGACAACTACAGTTTTTATTATTTTTTTTATGTATTTATTTTTTGCTAACAAATACCCAATTGGCAACACAAAGCTTTTATTTATTATTTTTATTAAGACTTAATTCTTATATATGGTTTTATATGACCCTCAATATCAAGTAAATTTTTAAGTCTCTGCAAACCGCAAAATAGCCATCCTGTAACACAAACGAATGTATCATTTATTTATATGGCAATTCATGCTGGGATTTGTTTAACTATTTTTTTTTTTTAATCACTTTTGAATTGATATGTTAAACGACTACTTGAAATCTTTGGGGTTACTGCTTTTTGTCCTATGGGTTTAAAAGTTCAGCACTATACTGACTGATTTATACTTGCAATACAGTGAGTACTAAATCCATATTTTCAACTGGAGATACATTTAATAACTTCTGTGAGTTGATGTGAGTTCTGCTAATTCTCCAGATTTTTCCCTGACTCACTGATGCGTCTCCATGCTGTCTAAAAATACGAACTCTCCGACATGTTATGCAACCGGTGTGTATTTAAGACTTGAATAGACTGAGTGCCGATCTTCTGCTCACGCACATACTAGAGGAAGATATTTGTGGGACAGAGTTCAGATTAGATGTGGGAAAAATGTCCAGATGTTTTCAAGATTTGGTGAACTGTCAACTTGATTCGTTATGCCAGTTAAACTACCTCTTATTACTCATGGAAATAGGCTTGGGGTTTTTTTGTGGCTCATTAATTATTTTTAGCATGATTCAAAGGGCAGATACTAAATTAGAAGGTGATGTTATTCTGTACTTTCGATTGCAGATAAAACTATTAAGTTGTGGAAGATCAGTGAACGTGACAAGAGACCAGAGGGATACAATCTTAAAGAGGAGGATGGGCGCTACAGAGATGCTGCTACCATCACAACTCTACGGGTGAGTCACACATGCTTGTCCACACTGTATACTCAAGATTACAAAACCAAATATAAGTATAGAGCTTTCAGCAAAAATAGATTTGGAAAATCTGATATAATGTACTATACATTATTCTCTGCATTAAAATAGCCACATAAACTACTAGCTTGGTGTACTCAAGAACACGGTATTGATGTTGAAATTTACCCAAATGTAATCATATACACAAATCTTCAGTTATTGTAACATACAGTAACAGTTTTTATACATTTACACTACCATTAAAAATTTGAGGTTAGTAATATTTTTTGACAATTTTTATGTATATATATATATATAATACAGTAAAAACAATAAAATTGTGATATTAAAATTTAGAATAACTGTTTTTGGCATCATTGCTCCAGTCTTCTGTGTCACATGATCCTTCAGAAATCATTCAAATATGCTGATTTGCTGCTCAAGAAACATTTCTTATTATCAATGTAGCAAATTTGCTTAACAAGGGAATTGTATATAAATAATTACAATTAATTATTATTAATTACAATTATTTATATCAGCTGACAGTAATAACTGTCGCAGAATTAAATTGCCATCAACTAATCTGTTCGTCCAGCGAACATTAAGTTCATATCAACTCTAAGAAAGGATATTTTCTTGGCCACAGAAAATACCTTCCTATTAATGCATTAGAGCATGTAGCGAGGGTCAAAATCGTAAAGAGACATTTAATTTGCAAAGCAGAATCAGAAACTCATGTAATTTGTGCACACAACTTTTATTAACTAAACACTAACGCAAACTAGTCTAACAAACAAACAAACTAACAAACAAACATACAATCACTCATACATGGGGAAAGGGCTAATGAGAGTTGATGGATGAGACCATCAGGAAAACCAGAGAATCCAGTTATGGAGAAAGTCATTTAACCACCTGCGCCGTTTATAACGGGGTCTATAACTTGTACTAATAACCTCTGTTTCGTTTAGTTAAATGTACAATACTTGCACTGCCTTTGGTCGGGTCGAGTGTCCGGAATGCAGTCTCAGATGAAAGTCTTAATGGTTTTAAAGTTTTGGACTCCCGATCACGTTCTTCCAGGTTGAAGAGTGATGAATTCCAAAGATGTTCTGAGGTAGAAATGTTCTTCCAAGTAGTGAGTGGAAAAGAGCTAAGAAAGAGATCTGCTGAGGTCCAAGGAGCTTGGTTGAATGGAAAGACAAGGCCGCAAGGCCTGGCGCAAAACTTAAAGGTCCAGAAGAGTCCTAGCTCACATCCTCATCTTGTCAGTAATCTAACAGAAACGCAGACTGGGAGGCGTCACTTACGTGAGAGCTTTATCTGCTTTGGAGGTCACACCTCTGTGATGTCAAAGAGCCAATGAGAGTCCTGAACTTATGGAGGGAAAGTTTTATGACTCTTTGTCTCTGAGCATGGTAATTTGCATGGGGTTAATGCACAAACTACTTAAGATTCTTAGGACACTAATATGTTGCATAGGTATCAACGTGTAATATTCACTCTCAATTAGATCATCCGAAGACGAATTGATAGAGACTAAACATGATACAACTAAAGTGATATTAACTAGTGATCTATCGTAAGCATGCATAGAACAGGATACAATACACAAGAACATATACAAGAACAGTAATAATATACACAATGATCTAAAGATATGTGTGTTCATTCAAAGAATGGTTTTCTATGAATTAAAAAGGAGGAAAGTTCTGTTTTTATGGGCATGGAGTGGGTTTCAGAAGGGTCTGTTCTTACTGCACTTCGCATCTCACATACTTTTGAGCAATAAAACAGTCTTATCAGATGGTTTCCCTGGTAACTGAGCCTTTTAGGGTGCTCTTCCAGGAGAAGGGTCCAAAGACCCTCACAATTTGTTTGTGGAATGAGAGGGTTTCCTGAATTATTCATTAAATATAATGACTAAATGTGTGTCTGATTCGTCCAAACGCTACATCAATGAAAAAAAACAGTTGTGCTGCTTAGTATTTTTTGGAAACTCATACATTTTGTTGAATAGAAAATTCAAAAGAGCAGCATTTTTTTTTTTGAAATAGAAATATTTTATAACATAAAAATTAGGGATGCTCCGATCAGGATTTTTGCAGCCGATACAGAGTACCGATTCCTTGTCATGGTGATCGGCCAATTCCAATGCTTTATGTAACTGATATGTAAGCTGTCTGATCACCGTTAATTTTTTTTATGTAGTACTATAGATGTTGTCTGTTATATTTTTGTTACATTTTTACAGTAATTATGTAATATATGTAATGTAACTGTTTTAGAGTTATAAACAGAGTAATAAATCACAAAAATTATTCATTATACAGTGAACATTTTAATATGCCTTTAAAAATGGGGTTTATGTATAACACTATGCATGTCAGGATACTTAGTATAAGACAAAAGTAAATACAAAAAAAAAATTGAGCAGTCTGATGCAACCCACAAGGTTTATTTTAACATTGTCGAATGGTAAACTGTGGAGGACAAAATAAACATTTAATCTCCTAAAATGGAGAAGTCTTGATGTAACTTAAACATTGTCCAATACAAGTCTGAGCAGGACAAAAAATAAAAATAAAAAAAACTCCTAAAAGATCAAATTGGATAAGTTTGATGCAACTCATTAGGTTTAATTAAACATTGTCCAATGTTAGAGAGAGGACAAAATAAATAGAAACATTTAAACTCCAACATGGAGTAGTCTGATGTAACACATAAGGTTTAATTAAACATTGTCCAATATAAGACTGAAGACTGCCGTGACAGTTGATATTGGGGTTCAAGATGTGCGATACTGTTTAAATCCAATGTCTTCTGTGACTGAATGCGGCTGGTTGTGAATGCATACAAATTCCATTATCTTCGCGGTTATAGCCTTAGCTTTCTTGCTGTCTGGTGTGTAAATTGTGTTTTTTCAGAACGTCTGTAATGGATGGCTGAGTGAGAGTCGCATTACTAGTTACCATTGCCTTTTTTGCAGTTAAATGTTTTGGACAATGCTCCTCCACAAGAGATTTCTTTGCAACATAAATGGCAAATAGCAAATTTTTCATTGTTTCTCGAAACGTCATAGTAATTCCACACTGGAGATGACATGACTGCGGCGGCAAATCATTTACGTCCTCATGCGTTGACGTCATCAAATTGCGATCGGTTCCTGAAATCGGCCAAGTTTAGTGAGTACTGAAGGAGTCATAAAATGTGATTATCGGCCGATCGATCGGAGCATCCCTAATAAAAATCAAATAAATCACTCTTTTTAAATGCGTTGAAAATATTTTTGAACAATATAATGCATATTTAATTTTTAAATATACTTTTATATTGCAATAATTTCACATTCAATCTTCAAATTAATGCAGAAACAACATAAAGGCAGTATATTTTTAATATTTGTTTAATGGCATCTTTTTAATGACTGAAGGCGAGTATCACTGATACCAGTACAACTGATGTATCTAGGAAATTGTTCTTTTTTTCCCTAATATTAATAATAGACTATTGACTAGCCATTCAACATTACTGTTGAGAGCTATAACATAATTGAGAGCTATGAATTTTAACATTTATTAGACTTTAATAAATAACTTTTAATTTAAGTGAACTTAAATTTAAAAAAACAATCTTCACATAAACCCATTATAATGTCATATTTACCTGTGCCCTTCAGCAAGTAGGAAACTAAAAGTTATCAACCACTAAATTCTAAATTAAATATAGTGAATCCTTAAAGCTACAAAAGTTATTGATTTCCTTTTTTTCATTTGTTGTTTGATTAACAGACATCACAGCAGCTGGGTTATTAGGTTATTTGGCTGCTATTACTTTAAGAACGTGACGCGGATCTGCCCGCATGCTCGTAGTTTCATCTGTGCTTTAACATGAAATGAAGCTGCCTCGTCACATGTACCGTTTCCGCGCTCGTTTGACTAGCGCCTGTCGCTGAGGTG
Source organism: Tor tambroides (assembly GCA_021397915.2). Taxonomy (NCBI): domain Eukaryota; kingdom Metazoa; phylum Chordata; class Actinopteri; order Cypriniformes; family Cyprinidae; genus Tor; species Tor tambroides. The sequence goes on from JAFVLL020044722.1 coordinate 97,440, forward strand.
AAGTGGAGTGCATGTCTGAAAAGTCTACCATTTGATGTGGTCGTAAAGACGTTCTACGTCTAAATAAATGCAATTCGTGTCAAGAAAAGAGAGACAGAATCAGCAGTTTTGAGTGGGGTGGCCAACTCTAGCTCCGCCCCTGTGTGAAATATTTTTAAAGCCGTTAAAGGGATAGTTCACCCAAAAATGAAAATTCTGTCATCATTTACTCACCCTCAAGTAGTTCCAAACCTGTATGAATTTCTTTGTTCTGCCGAACACAAAGGACAATATTTTGAAGAAAGTTTGTAACCAGGTTGTTTTGGGGCACCATTGACTTCCATAGTAGGAAAAAAATACTATGGAAGTCATTGGTGCCCCAGAACTGCTCTGTTTCCCACATTCTTCAGAATATCTTCCTTTGTGTTCAGCAGAACAAAGACATTCATATAGGTTTGGAACTACCTCAGGGTGAGGAAATGATGACAGAATTTTCATTTTTGGGTGAACTATCCCTTTAAGCTGGGAAAATTAATCGCCTGCGTTAAAGCGCCAATTTTGAAATGTATAGTAATATATATTCAAAAAACAATTATGTTTGGCTGAAATGGCCAATAAGCATGTGACCTCTTTGTGCAGGTGCCAGTATTCAGGCCTATGGATCTCATGGTGGAGGCCAGTCCGCGGCGGGTCTTTGCCAACGCCCACACCTACCACATCAACTCCATCTCGGTCAACAGCGACAATGAGACTTATCTGTCTGCAGACGACCTGCGCGTCAACCTGTGGCACTTAGAGATCACAGACCGCAGCTTCAGTATCCTATAAAGTGAAATGAGTTATGTTGGAGGACATAAAGGAGGTTAAAGGCATTTTTGTTTGGTGTTTGTTGATTTAGGTTGTGAATGTCATGTTGAAATGTCTCCTGACACCTCTCAGTTTGTCAGTTCAGCAGTGTTATGTGGCTTTAACTCTGCATCAGACATTGTGGACATAAAACCAGCCAACATGGAGGAGCTGACAGAGGTGATCACAGCTGCAGAGTTCCACCCTCACCAATGTAATACGTTTGTCTACAGCAGCAGCAAAGGCACCATTCGCCTGTGTGACATGCGTGCATCAGCACTTTGTGACAAGCACTCTAAATGTGAGTTATCTAAGCCAACTACGTCATATGTGCCACCTAATCCAATGAAGCTTTGAATTTCATTGTTTTTTTTTAAATTTAATGTGTTAGTCATATAAAGGGGTTTGTAATGCATGTTTGTTTCTCCTCTGCTTTGTCTAGTGTTTGAGGAGCCTGAGGACCCCAGCAACCGCTCTTTCTTTTCTGAAATAATCTCCTCCATCTCAGATGTGAAGTTTAGTCACAACGGCCGCTACATGATGACCCGAGACTACCTGTCCGTCAAAATCTGGGATCTCAACATGGAGAATCGACCTGTTGAGACATACCAGGTGAGTTCATAATGGACAGAGTAGCTAGCTACAGCGATCTTCATTTCATTTGTTTTTGCGCAGTTTTTCCAATGAAAATATTACCTATAAAGCCACAGCAGAGCTGTTGTGCATCTCTGAGCAAACCACAATTTCTGAATGAACCAGTGATTCATAAACATTTACTTAATTCCTGAGTGAATCAGCTGTCAAATGACTGAGTCATGAAATTAATGACTTACTCATTAATACATTTACCGCAATCTACTCGTTTTTGTTTCTTATTTATAGTATTTTATTTTATTTAAAAAAAAAAATTAAAAAAAAATCTGTCATTGATTACTCACCCTCATGTCTTTCCAAACATGTAAGACCTTCGTTCATCTTCGGAACACAAATTAAGATATTTTGGATGAAATCCGAGAGCTTTCTGACCTTCCATAGAGAGCAGTGCAACTAAAATGTTCAATGTTTGATTTTTGCAACTGTTTACTATGTCTTGTCCAAAGAGGTGGTCTTTTGCTTTTGCAGCAAAAGACAATCATATTTGTTAAATACTAGTGAATTGACTAAAGCGACATTTTTGAAAATAAGGCATTTCAGTAATTGAGTAATAACCTTTTCATTGCCACTAAAGTGAAATTACAGAACCTAAACATAGGAGTCTGATTTAAAAAAAGTTAATTTAAAAGAAAAAATGTCAGACGGACGTTATTTATAAATACACACACAGACACACACACACATAAATACATACACATACACACACATATATATATATATATATATATATATATATATATATATATGTATATATATATATATATGTATATATGTGTATATGTGTGTGTGTATATATATATATATATATATATATATATATATATATATATGTATATATGTATATGTATATATATATATATATATATATGTATATGTGTATATGTATATATATATATATATATATATATATATATATATATATATATATGTATATCTATCTGTCTATATATATATATATATATATATATATATATAATATACATACATACATACATACATAGATATACATACACACACACACACATATATGTATGTATGTATTTATGTGCTATCAAGCAATTAATTGCATTCCAAAATAAAAGTTTTTGTTACATAATATATGTGTGTATTGTAGGGATGCAACGATTATAGATTTTGTTGGTACGATTATTGTCTGAGGAATAACCACGGTTTCACGGTTATGACGATTATGCATTTATTCATTTCACAAAATTATTGATGTATAAAATAACATGGATACTCTTTAGATAATAAAGTGTTATTTATTGCTGCCTTTTGAAACAGAAATAATGCAGTAACCAATAATACAGCACAACATTATTATTATTATTATTATTATTATTATTAAGACAATCAAACGTCCATGTCTCCCATTGGTGACCAAAGGTGATCTCTGCTCTGTAAACATCCATGTCAGTATTTCCCTTTTGAAAATAATAATGAAAGTAGATCACAAAAGTATTTAGAGTTTTCAGTTTGTACATTCTTTACATTTCTTTCGGACCTGAGGTAGAGAACTTAGGTAGAGAAAAAAAATCTTGTTGGTTTTTGACTTATGAATAATACTACAACAGGGATAATAAATAACAATGCTAATTAAGTATTCTTAATATAAGTCTATTAACTTTATTTATCCCACGGGTAATCAACTGTCATCCATACGTATTAATTTGAATTTTTTTTTTTTATAATAATTCATATGATTTTACATGTGGTCTGAGAAAATCATGCCTATTGTTTTGGTTTGTGAGATCGGAGATTGCGCTGCTCACGCATAAAAACATTCCGGAGGACACAAACTTATTGTGAACGCTGCCCCGTGACTTTTAAAAATAGCTTAGATACTGAATCACTTCATTATATTCATATATTCATTCTCACAAGTTTGTAGAGAGACGCGCAGGTTCACACACGCACCTCCCTCTCTCTCTCTCTCTCTCTCTCTCTATCTCTCACGATCGAATAATTAATTAGGATAATTCAAATAAATGTGATCTTACCGCACTATTTCATCTGTCTGATCTGAAGTGGGCAGAATGCTGAGCTAAGCCGTAGCTTCGCGTCAGTCTTGCCTTCACGTCGTGCATTAAAATAGTTTAAAGCCGTATTCGCGCTTTAGCAGCAGTTTTTACGGCAATATTTAAATGACACTCTGGTCATTCTTGATGTACCCGAAATGCTCCCACACTATCAACTTCAGTCATTTCTCTGGTGGAAATAAGGCTTCGCTGTTTGGTCCCACAGTCATAGTTAATGTGTGTAGTGTCTCTGATAAGAACGACATTTTAAGCTGGTGTACCGTCCGCTAGTGTAACTTTGTTTTCGTTTTGCGCAAGTTGGAACTGTTCCGTTCTGTGCAACAGAAATACTCGGTGTAGCAGAGCCTTTACGATTAATTAACCGTGACATTTTAAAGCGCGGTTAATCGAGAAACCGGTTAATCGCTGCATCCCTAGTGTATTGTGTAAATTTATTATGTGTATATATATACACACATATGCATGTATATATTGTAAAAATTTTATGTTTGTATATTAAATATATTTTTATATAGTATAAATTATATGAATGTAAATATACATGTGAATATTTTAAATATATACTGTATGTGTATGTATATATAAATAATAAATATACACTGCACACACACATTATGTAAACAAACTTATTTTGGATGCCATTTTATATATATATTTACACACACTCACTTTTTATTCATCAAAGAATCCTGAAAAAAAATTAATATTGGTTTTAAAAAAGAAAAGTCACAGTTTTCACCAAAATATTAAGCGGCCAGCTGTTTTCAATATCGAAAATTCACAAGGAATTATTCTTGACAGCAGATCAGCATTTTAGAATGTAATGTATACATTTAATGTTGTAAAAATATATAAATTGACAATACTTGGGTGTTTTGCTCTACAGCATATATTACACACACCCATACTGAGAATGTGAGTTTCGAAGCAGTTGTTCAGTTATGTTATGTTGACCACAAACCTTATTTTACTCATGAATTGAACCCCATTATAAAAACCCATAGGAAAATCTCAGGGAAATCCATGGAGAATTAGTCTTAGAATTAGTCTGGTTTTTACCATCACACATTCAGCTCTCTATTGCACAGAAAATGAAAACAGAAAATTCCAGTATGTGTATGAAAAGACTGCTTTAGTCAACATTAGGGGGCGCTACTTACACTATTTAAAAGTGCAGGATTAAGGTTGAACCTATAAGTCAGCAGTTTTGCCTCAACCAATTGGGAGTATCTTGACACACCCCAGATATTTCTGATTAACATTCATGGCTTAGATGAGGTCATCATGGAGTCATTATACTGTACATGAGCTTCAGGTTGATTTATTGCCTCTGACACAGTCGTGAACGTTTTTACTGGAGATCATAGTGTTGTGTGTTTGTCTTCCACAGGTTCACGAGTACCTCAGGAGTAAGTTGTGCTCTCTCTATGAGAACGACTGCATCTTTGATAAATTCGAATGCTGCTGGAACGGAAATGACAGGTTAGACTTTTCACGAGCCTGCATTATATCATTTCCTTAATAGAAGAGTGTCCTAAATGTGAACACTTAAAAGTATCACTAGCTTGCACTCTCAGACTGATATAAAATTGTCAGCAATATATGGATCTACAAGAGTGTCACGAAGCAGCGATGCTGCTGACTGAACTACATTTATCAGTGAAGTAAAAAAAGGTGCTCTGTTGTTCTTCCAGTTCCAAACTACTACTTTTCCAAGAAAACACTATATTTTCCATTCATCCAAGAATCTGAATAAAATGTATTGCGGATTCCACCAAAATATAAAGCAGCACAGAGCAGCAAATCAGCATATTAGAATGATTTCTGAAGGATCATGTGACACTGAAGACTGCTGAAAATTCAACTTTTTATCAAAGGAATAAATTACATTTTGGAATAGATTAAGTAAAAAACAGTTACTTTAAATTGTAATATTTCACACTATTATTGTTTTTGTTTTGTTTTAATTAAATAAATGCATAAAATGCTTAGTCTTTTAAATCTGTCTTATCAACCCCAAACATTTGAATGGTAGTTTATAATAGCTATTTTGTCTGAGTAATTTGTAGCTAACTACTTACAATGATAGCATGATTATACTGTAACTACATTAAAATATAGGAAAGTCATTATTTTAGCTAGTAAATTATGAAAAACAGTTTAGGAGAGTATGGAAATGTTTCCGGTTCTATCAAGTTAGCTTTGTTTTGTTAGCATGTTTTGAGAAAATGCAGCAGGGTAAAATGTGTCAACAAGCGTTAAACAGCAGTGTGTAGTTATAAGATGAAGTTTGAGTTATTGTAGGTACAGCTGTAATAAAGGCTTATTTTCTATTTGAGACATACTTCCAGAGATTTAAAAGCTGACCATCAGTTAGTCAGTAAGATGGCAGTCAACATTTAGGCCAGCCACTTAGCCTGCGTGACTCTCCGTTGGGGCCCAGACTGGCTTTTATCTGGAGGGAACCTCTAATCAGTCTCAGACAGACTGAGTGCTGGTCAAAGGCAGTGGAAGATTGGGTTAGCATGTCATGAAGACACGTTAGTGCTATTGTATACACTCATTCTCAACTAAATTAGTCCCTAACGTCAATCTGGTCTAGAATTGGACTACAAGCCAACCATCCTGTCCCATTTCTAGAAATCTACAGTTTTCCCATTACTAGCCTAGAACTAGCTGAGGCAGCACTATAACAAAAAAAAAAGTATATACATTATCTCACAAAAGTGAGTACACCCCTCACATTTTAGCAACAATTTTAGTATATCTTCTCAAGGGACAATACTACACAAATGAAACTTAAATATAT